>VFFE01005017.1:0-100557 GCA_008921705.1 Burhinus oedicnemus
AAAAAAAAAAAAAAAAAGAGAGAGAGAGAAGGAGATAGAAGGAGAGGATTTAAATATATATACGTGTATATATACGTGTGGGTGTGGCATAGATTTTCACTTTTACCTTTCGCTGATTTTACTGAAAAATTTTGCATGACAAAATAAGTTGGGCTTTTGTTACTCTGAACAACTTAAGAGAAGGGGCCTCTGCAGACTGTTCGCTACCTTCATGAACCAAAACCACTTAACATGGGAAGTTGACTCCTAAATTACATTTACAGAAGAAAAAATAGAAGGCAGCTAGGAAATACTGATGAATGTTATTTAAGGTTTGCAGACTTCCTAGTCCCTCCCCCAGTCTCTTTTAGGTAGGTGTTACCATAGCTCCCCCTACATCTTCCAGCCCTGAGAGGTGTTAACTTAATTTTTGTGGCTCTGGATGTACAGTGCTATGTACAGTGAAGTACCAGCTCTGACCCTATGTAACTCTAGGCCCAGAATAGCCTAAAAAGAGAAGGGGAATGTGTGGTTTTTTTTCTTTTTCATTACCTAGTTGAAACTTGGTTATATTCCCTCACTCGGAATGTATTTTACACCTTTCAGAACTTTTCAGCCCAGCATGACACACCTAAAAAAACCCAAAAGCAGCAGCATGTTCATAACTTTCTGGAATAAATTTTCCTTTTCACTGCCTATCCTCAGCACAGCAAGACTGCATGTGTTAAGAGGAAAAAACCCTCCTTTTCTGGTACAGACTCATTAACAGTATTTGCAAGGAAGACAAGGCCATTGTGAGAACAGGCAAACACATGTTCTCACTAGATTACAGCACAGTATCACACAAAGGAAAGAAAAAATGTAGAACATGATTGACGACCAAAAAAGAAAGGTCTTTGAAAAAAATATGGTGCTTTCAGAGAAGTAAATTCAAGTTCAAGTTACAATTAAAGAATTAACGTGCTGAATTAAGTGGTTAAAAGTAGAACAGAGTGGGAGTGTTGCAATGTGGAAATGTATTAGCTACTTTGCTTCCTATTATTCTAACTGTATTACATTTCCACTTTTTTGCTTTTAAAAATGTTTTTAGATTAAGCGATTACTATCAATGTCAATCACAAAACCCCTGCAAATGTCTAAACAAAGCAGGGCATTTGTTTAAGGCTTCAAAGAAAGGAGAAATACTATAAAGCAATAGCATCAAAGCTTTTTTCTTAGAACAACTGCATTAACTTTCTTTGAATACTTAACCGAAACCACATTCAGCAAGTTCAAGCACTGAAAAGCATACTTTTTTTAAAAAACAACTTGGACAGAAAAAAAAGCTTGTTTGCCAATATCACTAGTTGCAGAAAGAGACTGTATGGCCCAAAAAGCCTCCGGAGGGTTGCCACGTTCTCACCTGCTGCTAGCAGCATGTGAACCTGCAGTGTAGGTCCCTCTGAGGGGAGATACTCCCCACGCACGCCCTGAGTGGGGTCTGGTGAGGCCAAGCCTCCAAGAAACTTGGTGTTCTCCTGGTATAGTAGTAGCAAAAAGGACTTCTCAACTGTTGTGGCCCAAACTGTCACAGCTCTGCCAGCCAAACAGGATTGCAGATATAGCAATACTCCTGTTGGTGGCATCAGCTGTATCTTCACTGAAGAGGCTGTTGGACAGAGCTACACCAAGAAGAGCTGAGCCACCGGGGCTCAAGCTGTGACTGAACATCTAAGTCTATTCAGGATGCTGTCAGCTTTAACTTTCAGTTCTTACTCTGTTATGTCTATGCTGTACACATCAAGCCTTGTTTGCATGTTAGCTGTCATGGGACACTTTGCCAGAACACAGACATCTCAGAGTCAGGTCCTTTCAGTGTCTTTATCCAGATCTAAGCATTCCCATTTGACCCTGTCTGATTCCTCTTTCAGGAGAAAAGAGCAGCAACTGACAAATGAAGAGGTCTGAAAGGTAATTTATTGCCTAAAACCCCAGTGAAAAAAAGAACCCTGCCCCCCAAAAAACAAATCAAAACCTGTTGCCTGGAAGGATGATTTTTCTGAGGTCATCTATGAAAGGTGTAGAAGACACCATGGCAGTCCCCAAACATGTCTAGGCAGGGGCTGTTATAAGAAAATCAGGTTGTCACAACCATATGGACTGTGCCAAGTGAAAGGACCTAGTTACAGAAACCATTTCCGTGAGCACGTTCTCCATCTTCTGCTCTGCTTGAGCATCTTCTGAATGATGTCTGTAATCCCAGCCCAGTTTTCAAGGTTGTTTTTTCAGCCTCTCCTGCCTTCCATGTCACTGCAGTTACCCTGTCAGTAGCACCTGCATTCATAGTTTGTGACTATCCTGGGCAAGTCAGCATTAGCTACAACCACATCGTAGAGGGCCTGGGGACAGAGAAAGAGGACTTTTCCTCTTTCCTCCTGGTCTCTCTAACTACTAATCTTCCTACCTCATTACATTTATGGAGGAAACCTGGTCATTTACAGGCTACTGCTTCATTGCTGTGACTGTTGCTGTTCAGTGCCATCTCAGAGAAAGCAAACGACTGACTTGTTGATGAAAGACCATGTTACTAACATGCCTGTGAAGAATTTACCCTGTTTTTATTGGAGTGTGCTTTCAGCTTCATGGTACAGAAGAGCAGATAAAGATTGTTTAAGATACTGGAAAGCCGCCTGAGCCAAGAGCATGAGCCTGGGAAGACTTTCATGGAGATCATTGTGAGATAATAGCAAGTATTTGGGCCCAGGCTGCAATAACACAGTACCACACCAACCAAGGTCTGGCTCAGTTTGATGCCAAGCCACATCTGTCAGCTGCCTGCAGTGCTGGTTTTATGGAGCTGCTGCCTGCGGCACAGGCTGTGTCATCTGCTGTGCAGGCGAGATAAGCTGTTCCCTGAAAGGTGGTGCTGCTCTGAAACCATGGGGGGTGAGGCCCGGAGGTTCCTTCAGCTCCTCTGTTTCTCCGTCTCCCTCCCACCCCCGGGGAGGTGACTCCCTCTGTGCTGCCTCACTCACTGGTCCAGTCGGGCAGGTGGCTTGGTCCAGTCAGGCAGGTGGCTCTTCGCCCACGGGCAGCACCATCCTCCTCCCCAGCTTCTACCCAGCAGGACTTTGTAGTGCAGGTGACTGTGCTAGTTTATCATGGCCTTGGGCACTTTGCAAGAAAGATCCCAGACACCTTCAGAAGTAGCTGAAATCAAGGAGATCAAGTGCGAAGTGCTCAGTCAGTGAGGCTCCCAACAAGTACCCAGATACCCACTGCCACCCATGCCAGCACCCCATGCCATGTTTTCTGCCAGATCTTCAGATTAAACAGTCTTAGAAGATATGCTGATATTCTCGAAGTTTGCTACCTTGTTTTCATTTCCTAACTGCACCTAAGGCCATGAAAACTTGAACACCAACATAGGGTAACAGGCCAGACATGAATAAGGAGCACATGACTGGCCTTCACTGGCACTAGAGCTGCCCAGCAGGGTCCCAAAGCTCTGTACATCTCATGTCATTGGTGTCTCTCCCTTTGCTTAATCAGGTAGAGCCTGAGGGCAGATATGAGGGATAGTGATGAGCTCTTGTGGCACTGCAGCTCTGAAACGTGGAATGATTCAGAAGTGAGGCATGAGCCAAAACCACCATGTAGAGGCTGTTGCACAGTAATTGCCATATTCAGGATGGTCTTGGGATTCTATCAGGGCAGATATGTTCAAAAGCCCTTTTCTACTTTAAGATTTTCAAGTTAATTTCATATTTAAAACTGCATTTCTTGTGCAGAGAGATGTCAGTCCCTGCAGTTTGTAGGCATAGAAAAGTGTTTCATGCAAACAGAAAACAAAATACTGAGTGTCAAGTTGAAGAGACCCTAGCCAGGCCATTAGTTCCCTCCAGTCTGTACCTCATGGGAAAGTGGCTGGTCCCATGGCAGCAGAATCATGCTGTGATGTGGCAAGTGAGTTGAATGGTCTGCCCATGACAGCTCAACAGCAGCTGCATTGATTTTCAGGTTCACCCAGAGGCCAG
Organism: Burhinus oedicnemus; assembly: GCA_008921705.1. Lineage (NCBI taxonomy): Eukaryota > Metazoa > Chordata > Aves > Charadriiformes > Burhinidae > Burhinus > Burhinus oedicnemus. The sequence goes on from VFFE01005017.1 coordinate 3,996, forward strand.
TCCTGCAGTTCCTTTTGGTTTCTGATGCAGGGCTCTCAGAAGGCTCCCAAGTTGCCCCCACTCCACAGATAGGGAAGACAGGACTAGTAATCTGCCGTGGGACACAGAGCAGCAGCAGAAGTGCTGGTAGAAGTGGTGTTCTACATCCTTTTAAGCTCATCTAAATGCCATTTCCTATGGTCTTGCTCACCCCCACTTGCCTGTTTCTTCTCCTGCTGATACTTGAGCACTCTCACAGAAAGCAGGTTCCCCTGTCTAGGCCAGAGAGGCAGGTACTGGGTGCTAGGGAAGAAGGCAGCGACAAGCACCTGTGGAGAAATGAGGAGCAGAGAGGTGCAGGGGCAGTCCTGGTTAAATGATTTAACACTTCTGTGGATCTGCACCCTCAGTTCTGACATTCTGACATGAGGCACACACATGTCCTGGTGCCAAGACAGGGCTGGTTCTAGCAAGAAATATTTGGATTAATTCTGGGACTTCTGTCTGTGCATTGAGAAATACAGACATTAGATAGAGACTTGCAATGTCTTTTCAGATGAAACTAATAAAATCTTCCTAAACACAGGCAGAGCAAAACCTCCTGAGGGGAGGGGACTGGAGCAAGCCCATAGAGCAGACCAACCTGCAGGCCCATAGCTGGATTCTCTGGCTCACTCACTTAGCTCTAGTTATCTAATGAACAGCTCTGCAGGTGCCTGTCCCCCTTGGGTGGGCCATATGTCAGCAAACATCAGCTAACACTGCCTTAAAGGAAACTCTTCATCTTCTTTATTCCAACTAGCCTGCAACAGCCTGGCAAAGGCCACAGCCAAGACGATGCAAATGAAAGGATGTGCCTTTGAAAAGCCATGGGGGAGCTGTGGACCTCACCTGCACTAAATCTTTTCCTACTTCCATAATGAAAAAGTCTCTGTTGATCATCTGTCTGTAGACCAGCCAGGTGAGACTTCTGAGTCTGCTCTGCAAAATAAGATCTAGTGTTAGATGTGACTTGTCCAGCATTTCTGAGTTTGGTCTGGCACAGACATGTGGAAAATAGGCCAGACACATTTTCAGCTGGCTCCCTCAAATGCCTGCACGGAGGAAATTTCTTCTCAGTTTCAAAAAAAAAAAAAAGTAGGTTCTAGCCCAGATGTCTGATCCTTACTTGGGTTTCCCCTTTGCTCCACCTCTGACATCTGCACCAAGAGTGTGGGAAGTGTTGCCAGGTCGGGTGGGTGTGTGCATGTGTGTGTGGGTCTTGTGGGGGTGTCAATGTGACACAATCCATGAAGCAAAGGTCTCAGAACCCTCACCATAACCTGGAGCCAGGGCTTGGGTTTGCCCGACATGGTACCGAGCAGCTCAGCAGCAGATCTACCTCCTGTCTACTCCCATGTGGTGGAGATTGGTTGGGGTTTGTTCTCCCAGTGCAGTGAACAGCTGTCTTCTACAGTACACCTGCGGTCACCCGTGATGTGTCAGGACAATTTGAGCTGAGCCCAAAGAAGCAAGAGAGAGGAGGTTTCCTGGGGCTCTGGATCAGACCGCTGCTCAGGTATGACTGAGAAACCTGCAAAATGGGAAGAATTCAGAGGGGACATATTTTAGCCCTGATGCCATGTGTGGCTTTCTCCCCATCCCCCCACCCCCCCTGCTCTGTCCCCACCCCACCTATCAGCCTCTTTAACATGACAAAGAGCCTCAAGGAGCAGCCGATGGTGAATATTGCAATTCCAGGCAGGGTATAGCCAGCTATAAAGGTAACAGCCTCTCTAAACTTCGGGGCTACCTCAGCTTGGTGGTGAGACCTGCCCCCCAAGTGAAGGTGGCATCTATTAGAAGGTGGGGGAACCACCCCTTCAGCTGCGCCCCATGTGTGCACACTTGGCTCTGCCCCCCTACCAGGCTTACCCCAGTGGGACTGGCATGGGATACGTGGAGTTTTACTGGAACTCGGTGGGGGAGGCAGGACATGCCCCCGCTTCGGCTGGGCCAGCGGGAGCCGCCAGTGCCGGTCAGTCTCCGGAGGCAGGAGGGAAGAGGCAGACAGCAGGTAAGGCGTTTCAGCCACGTCCTAGAGTTGATCCCCAGGATACCTGTGGTCCCAGGTCAGCCACTTGCTTAATGACCTTAAACAAATATTTCTCTCTCCCTGCCTTGGTTTCCTAATGTGTGAGCTGGCAAAGTGCAATGTGGTAGGCAAGGATGGGTGACCTTGGGCAGTCACACCACCTTTCCATGCTACTTTTCTTTGGTGAGCGTGAACTGGTTTCCTAAACCTCAACAGACCCTGTGAGAGTCCAGGCACTGGCAGGTCTGTGCTTCAGGCTGAAGGGTGGTGTGACAACATGGTCTTATGGAAGTTCATGATTCTTGGGGCAGGAATGCTTGGGGCCTCCTTTTAGTCAAATGCTGTCATTTGTGCTATGGAGAGAAAGAAATCCTGAACGTAATTCTGCTTGTGGCATCCCTTATCCCCTTACAAACTCCTCGTGCCCTTCATGTGCTCATTACACCTGAGCCAAGGCATGCTTTGAATCACTGTGCCAGGGAATCTGCTCCCTTTAAATCCAGCATTGTAATTCTCTCTTTATTTTAGTTTGCCATTTCCCTATCTCTGTTTCTATGATCTTGTTGCCTTGCCATTCTCTCTTTGCAAAAAAGTCCGAGGCCCCACCATGGTAGCATTTTCTGTTCCTGCCATTCCTCTCCCACTCCATATAGGATAGCTGATGAAAGCAATAGGATAGCTGATGAAAGCAGGTTTTTGCCCAGCCCTGTTGTATGGTCAGCAGGATAACTAATGCTTTTGTAAGGTTAATACGTGGTAGGTGAGAGAGCTTTTGAAGTGCCAGTTTCAAGCTGTCAGATGCTATAGAGAGCTACAAGCTTGGGCAGAGTGACTGGTGGCTACTTGGCACGTGGCTGCTTGCCATGTAGTTTGGAGAAAGGCTTAGGTTCTTTGCATGCTGCCTGCTCCAGAAAGGCAGCAGGCAGATTGACTCATTTGTGTCTCCAACAGGCCTGGCATGTAGACTTAAAGCCCATCTTCAAACACTCTTCTGGTGCCTGTCTCTACAGAGAGAGTTCAGTTGTGGAAGCAAAGGCCTAGAGATGTCAAGGGTTTGTGGCAGTGAGCCCGACTTAGGTTTTCATGTTTATGTCTGTTGCACTGCTGTTTGTGTTTCTTGCTTCCTCTTTCCTTCACTCTCTTCTCATGGGAGAGGGAATGCCTTTGTCTTGAGCTCAAGCTGCAAGTGGTAACTTACATGAGGGTTTGGGATGACAGGCTGAGCAGGAACATGTGGGAGCTATAGCTCTATGGTGTCTTGCTGTGGTTCCAGTCTAACAGAAGACTTTCCTGTTTTCCAAGCCCACATTTTCAGCATGCTCATTCCCTACTTATAAAGTTTTTACTGCACAGCCTGCAGGAGCCAAGCATCCTGTGGTCCCACATGAAATTTTAGCTTCCCATGCATCCAGGTCACAGGTGTTCAGCTTCCTCTCAGGCTGTGCAGTCTACCCCCATGCACATAACACCTCAGGCCCTTGCACCTCTTCTGTAGGCAGTCCCTTTGTAATCCTCATGGCCCTTCTCCCCAGCACCAGAAACCTGCCCCACTACACATCCGCCCCTTCGCACAGCCTGTGCTCTGGGTGGTTATCATCTCCTAGAGATAGGAAATAGCCAAGAGCAGCCCTATAAGAGCAGGCAACCCTAGAGTGACAGGCACCACAAAGACAGGTGTGCCTCTGTCAGGAGGGTAACAAGGGAAAAGATACCACAGACATGGCCACCCTTCTGAGGCCCAGCAACAACTCAAGGCTTTTGAGTGATTGCTTAGTAGCCTCTCAGCTTAGGACAGAAGAAGGAAGGGTTTGGTAGGGTGGACAGGGAGCCCGTTCCTCAGGAGGGCATCAGTACTTTGCATTGGACTTACATTTGGGAGGCTGAGGGTGGTGCCTCAGTGTGCTTCAGAGTCACAGCTCTCAGAGTGACTAGGAAGGAAATTGGGAGCTATTGGTTGGGCTCAGTAGTCAGAAGGTGTGTACTGAAAATGGCACTGCCCCATTCACTGCACCCTGCCTCTCCTGAAATGTCAGTAGGATGAGAGGGTATGGACCATACAGAAGGGTTTGCAGAGGAGTAGCTGGAGGAAGGAGGGATGGACAGATTTATCATTGCAGTTATGAGGAACAGGGGAGACTGGCCTGAGAAGGTCTCAGCCTCTCACAGACCCCAGCAACCAGGCAGCTGACAGAAAGGTTCTGGGGTAATCTCTCTTGTTAGCATTTTCCTATTCAGACAGCCTGAATGACTTTGCATCCTGGCAGCTTTTGTCTGGCCTAGTAGGCCAGATTGTTTAGGAAGTTTTTCCTTTAGATCTTTATCTCAACTTTGTCCTCAACAAACACCCCTTAAGACATGTACCAGAACAAATGAGAAGGGGCTTGGACACCTTTCTCTGCATTCTTGAATTTTGTCCCTCATGTCCCTGGTACAAGATTACTGGCTCTTCTCACCTGTCCCACACATCCACCTTTCCTCTCTCCCTCCCCACTTCCATGTCAAAATTCTCTCCTTCATTATTCTCTCGCCAGAAGCTCCCCTTCAGCCAAATAGGTCCCTCCATTTATATGCCTGTTTCCAGCAGTGGGATGGTCTGTAGTGGGAGCCATAGGCAAACAGGAGTGAGCCAATATGCAAGGCCTGACTAATGCTCTCCACCTGCCACCCCATCATTGTAAGCACTGACTGCTCTGCCCCACTGTACACCCTGGTTGGAGTTTGCCTTGCCACTGGCTATCAGGTGCCTTGAGAATGCTGGGCAGACAGTTTTGGGAGCCCAGTCACCAACCCAAAGCTATGCTTGCAGTCATGACCAGGCCTCTTTACACCACACTCAGACTGAAATATTACTGGGGTCTTTTGGAGGAGGACAGTAACACTGTGAGCCAATGTGCACCATTGTCTCCCCCCTGCCCTGACTTTTCCACCTGGCAAAAAGGAGCATGGGCATTCCAGAGGGCTGAGCTGGCAAGCTGCTTGCTGTCTATGGGCTTGTCGGTGCTCACAGATCCATGAAAGAGGGAGGGTGACACAAGCCTTTGCTTCAAGAAGGTCCCTGTTTGGTAGGCAAGGAGCTCTATAGCAGGCAGGGAGCATGCTCATAGCAATACAGCTGTGTATTATGTTTTGTACCTTTTCCCATTGTCTTTTTCTTTCTAGAAGTATCCCCAGCTTCGTCCAGTTCTGGGAATTTCAGCCAATTCACACCAGATTCAGCCACCAGTCCACATTCGGCATCCTCATCCCCACAGCCTACAGCTAAGTCTCAGAAGGGCAGAGAAGATGGCATGGAGGGGGTTAGGAAGGCCAAGAGCCGCACAGCTTTCTCCAAGGAGCAGCTGCAAACCCTGCATCAGCGGTTCCAGAGCCAGAAGTACCTCAGCCCCCAGCAGATTCGGGAGCTGGCTGCTGCCCTGGGGCTCACCTACAAGCAGGTGAACACAGAGACTTTGACCCGTGGTATATCTGTCACACAGTGGCTGAATGGTCACATAAGGCAGTGACAGGATGGAAAAATGAGGCCCCAGCAGAGAACAGAGGCAAAGGTGCCAGCTAGCAGTTGCTCCCCTGCCTATTCATGCCCAGAGATCACAAGCACTTCTGGGGAACAGGACATTCAGTGACACCTCATTGGGGCCTCCCCAGTGAGAAGTCAGTTAAGGGTACTGTTGCCAACACTTGTAGTAGAATTGCAAACACAGTGATGAATATGTTGTTCACCACAAACAACCTCTACCCTGGGCTTGACAGCACTTCACAGCTTTTTTTCCATGCACTGGTGAACTTCAGAGGAACCCTGGCATGCATCAGTTCTCTGAATCCCAGGGCTGCAACCTGCTGCTATTGCTAACTTTTCCCAGGGCTGATCTTGTCGACTATCTAATAATGTCCCACACTTGGCCCTGCATGGCTGCTTGACACCCTCTCCCCCCTCCATATGGGTACTGCTAGGTTCATACATCGCAGCCCTTCAGGGGCTCTGGTGATCTCCAGGTAGGTTGTGTGTGGTGAACTGGTACTGGCTCAAATTATGCCTTCCTAAAGCAGAGGGGGCTGGGCAATGGGGCACAAGTCCTTGCAATTACAAGTCCAAAATCCGCCTGGAATTTGGATTTCAGAGGTGGCATGACTGCATGCCCTGGGACTAAAAAAGTTATATATACATTGTAAGTGCACACATACACATGCAGACACTGAACTGGTTCTGTCAGGAACAAGACCCAGTGGGACAATCTGCTTTCCTTGAATCCACATCCCTGACAAGGCTGCTCTCACAGTGCAGACACAGCCCTGGGGGGAAACAGCTCTGGAATTCACCCCAGCAAGGAGCCTTGAATTTGGGAGCTGCCGGTTACAAGGAGCAAGCCTCTCCCTTCTCCGCTCACAAGCATATAGAAACAGTGTCTTAGAAGTCAGCCTGTAGCACAGGAGGCTTGTAGATACCTGGATGGGTCTAATTTGCACCTCTAATTTTCATCTCCATGATTGAAATGAATCAATTTGTCACAGCTATAACTGTCCCTTGGACATAATGCCGCTCCCTCCCCCCACCATGCAGATGCACTAGCCACCTGCTGAGGCTGCTAGACAGACATCTCCCCTTGGCAGCAACCCCAGGGAGCTCTTGAAGGGCTTTATCTGCTGCTGCCCATATATCTATGCCATCTGGTCACTTTTTGCTGCTTGTGAATCTGATAATGGCTGCTCTTTCCTCTCCTTTGCTGATGTTTTCTCTGCTTTCCCTTCCTTACCCAGGTGAAGACTTGGTTCCAGAACCGGAGGATGAAGCTGAAAAGGTGCCAGAAGCATAGCCTGTGGGCTGAACGGGCTCAGTGCCTTACACAAGTAAGAACATAGCACATGGCTCAGCATGGCCCTTCTATCTAGGCAGATAAGTCCTGTGATATATTTCCTCCACAGGGGCAACTTAAGCATACAAGTATCAGCATACCCTGCCTTCTGGTTTGTTCAGCACAGAGGCACAGACTTGGCAAAACTCTCCATGTTCTGTAGGTAGCCTAGCAGTGAGCTGACTATGCCATGGAAATGCTTCCAGAGAAAAGCTGTTTTCCTCATATATATAAATATATATACATGACTATGTGTCCACCCCTGGGCTATGGAGATGCATATGGTTCTTCTCGCCCTTCCGTGCCATTGCTGCTGATCAAGAGACAACATGAAATGTGAAGGGACAGAGCCCCAGTATGTGTCAGGCCTGTGGACACCAGTGGAGAAGCTATGTGTTCTAACTCGCTGTCTTTCCCTTTCAGAGTGGCTTTCAGCCAAGTACTTACCTGGATGTGCACCCCAAATTCCACCAGGGCTACCCGATCACTGCAGCCAGCAACATCCAAGCTATGCCTCCCCCCCGTCAGCACTACGGAGCAGGGCAGAACGCTTACACTATCATGACCAATGAGGATGGAGGAGCCTTCGGCAAAGGCGGGGCCACCTGCAGCGTCCAGCAGACAGTGGGCTTCATTGCCCAGCACAAAGCAGACTTTTACCACAGCTGTCCTAGCAGTGTGGAATATCCGGGCACAAAGACAGGTGACGGCTGTAACTTTCACCACTCAGCCACCATGGGGGCTCCTTTCCCAACCACTGCTGGCCACCATCTCTATCATTCCTAAGCACTGTAGATGTGGGGTCCTTGGGCACCCAGGAATCAAATCTTATTCTCATCTCTCCCTTTGTTATTCCTGTGCTCTCCAACTCAGGGGCATCACGTAGCTAGAACTTGTTTTGGCATCCAAATATGTGCCTGCAAACATGCACAGACACACAGACATGTAGATACCTGTTTGCCCATATAGGTACATATAGCCCTTGATTTGTATGCCCTTACAGATGCACAAACTTCCCCCCTTCTTTATTTGCACAGACAATCAAGTTTCCTTATAGCAAGACACAAGATCTGGCTACCCAGATTATCCCCTGAATCTTATAAATTATTGTAACTTGTCTCAGAGGAGGCACAGATTCCTTTGGGGATCTTTTTTATACATATCACTGTACAGTTGTGTATATGTAACACATGAAGCCATGGGCTGTATGGAGAGGTGCTGGTCATATGCCTTTCACTGGAGTTGGAGAAGTTGCTGTCACATGCCGGGCATCCATCTGACAGTTAGACCACCAGTTCTGTAGGTCAGCCACTAGGTATAGAATTGAAGAAGTGTCTAGTGAAGGGAGATGTGATAAGTAGCTTGCAGAAAGGCTGGTAAGATGATTTTATAAGCATCAAAATGATAAATAAACCCTTTGTTCTAGTCTGTATCTTTCTGTGCTTCCCCTCAAGAAAACCAAACAGTGCATTCAATTTGGCAAATAATAAAATATTTTCTAAGATGGATTACGTATTTCTCTGTATCTTTTTTTCCACTGTAACAGAGCATTGCAATATAAAATCCAGATGGAACATAAATAGCCATAGCAACTGTATGCCATTGTTGTTACTGATTGACTCTGAAACTATAAACAGAGATTTTTCTATGTTATTAGTGGATCAGCTTCATGACTCTTGGCAATGCTAGATATCTACAGTCAAAGGACAAAGTGAGTAACTACCACCCAACCTAAGAATCTCCCCTACCCAGCAACATTTAATACTGGGACTGGCTAAAACATAGAGGTACCATCATTTCTAAACTTAATACTATGTAAGTGTCTTCAGTACCTAAAAACAGATGTGTGTATCAAAATATATTTAATAACTAAGCCTTGGTTCTCTGAGTCACAGGTTTTCTATCACTCTTTGATGATGACAATGACTTTATCCTAATGCAATAAAGTAGCTGTCATGGTTAAAAAAAATGATCATAAAATGAAGGCAATTGATGCCTGCAGCTGGCATAAAATAGGCATGGTCTTCTATTGGCAAAGCTGGTTTATGTCCCTGTGGCTCACAGCTGTTTGTTCCCACCTCCACTCCCGCATGCAGCCACTCTTTGACCCTTTGGTTGTTCAGCTACACTATTTATAGAGCTGGACTGTAAATGGTATAACCAGCATGATTTGGAGAAAATTAAGGCCTTTTGGAGGATGAATTTCTAAGTCATATTATTTTGGAGATCCATTTTAAAGTACAGTGGAAACACAAATGTCCTACAACCAGGAAGTAAGTGCTTAAGCTTGGGAAACATGTTCTTGCAACCCCTCACCATCAGAGGGGTGGGGATCGATTGAGTTAGCTTAACTGAAAGGTGCTGGTTAACATCTGAAGGTGGACTACAATAGCAGCAATTATCAGGACCCTCACATGAGTGAGAGGAGTTTATTCAGCTCCTTTGGAGCCAACAGTGCTCCTACCAACCTGAATATCATCTGGAACATTTCCATGACACCCCATCGAAGGCTGCTGAAAAAGCTGAGCTTGTGACTGCTCCTCACTGATAATTACCTGGAAAAGGAGTCACCTGTCATGTCCTGTTCCTTCAGTGATGCTTTAGGACAGGCAGGATCTTGGTGTGAAGCCTCTGGGACTGGCTTGCAGAAGGATGCTGATTATAGAGCAACAGTTGTGATCTCCCTGCTATTGACCTTCAGCAAAGCTGTGCTAACAAACACTACCAAATCTTACAGTTTCCTCAAGAGACCAATAAAATTTTTCAGAGGCAATTATTCAAAGACAGCTTATTGCTACAGGTGGTTCTGGAGACCAAAGGCCTGCAGCAATTCAAACAGGCAAGTAAGCAACTTCCAGGAAGGGAGTTCATTGATGTCTGCTATATCAGGAGCTGCATTCCCAATGCTCTGTGTAATGCAGCTCCTGTTACAGGCAGTCCCTCAGCCACCACCAGCCAGAGAGGAACACCTGGGACTTGCTTTCTCATCTTTCCTTTGTATCTAGCAATGACTCAGATGGATCTTGGGGCTCACCCAAGGCAGCAGTCCCGATGTTGTAATTTGTAAAAGATATAGTGATTCAGACACAGCCCAGCTGCTAGAGACACACCCTATCTGTGAGCAGATGGACTTCCATTAAACATGAGAAATTAATTCTAGCCTGGTTATGAAAGAGATTCACAGATATGACCTGAGGATGCTCTTCAAAACTTTGGACAGCATGAAGATAACATGGCCCTCAGGAAAGGAAAAACTTTTTTTTTTTTCCCCATGATTTTGGATCCTTCATGCCTCTTGACTGCTGAGTATTAGCCAAGATGCTGCTGGCCACTGATGATGGGCAAAAGATGTGTGGCAATGCTTTACTGAAAATTTCTGAAACGCTGTTAATTCAGCATTTGAGTGATGCAGTGTAGTTGATAACTAAATATAATGCTTACACATGTCTGTAAGGAAGAGCCTATTAAAGTAAAGATCATGCCTTTTATCTGCACTGGAGAGACAACTGGGTCTGTAAGCCCTTGCTCATGGGCCACTCAGAATAAATCTGTAGCTTGTAAAACATCGCTGCAGGCCATGTTGACATAGAGAGCAAGGAATGAGGTTGCTTGTACAACTCTATTTGCTTGGTATTTTGCCTATGGGACAGCAAAGGCTGGAATCCAGTAAACTAGAGACTAAACCCTGGTCTACATAGTCTGTACTAGATCTATTTCTTCTGTTTGGGTGGGATTCTCTGCACCACTGGAGCTATGTCTGCAGCGTTGACAAACTGGAGTGTTGACGCTGCAGAGATACTGTGAAAGTACAGTGTATTCCCACAAGCTATAATACGTATAAAGAGTTCCATAAGTTTACAGCTTGATCCTAAAAAGATTTGCTGGCAAGGGGAATCATGTTTGCAGTGTGCAGAAATCACTGTTACCCAGCAGTCCTGACAGAGATGTAATGTAACCCAGTAGAAAGAGCTTTTGCTGACATGCACTTACTTCATCTGTGGAACTGACATAAACCCTTTTGGAAGTATGAGTCTGGAGGGATTAGTTGCAGCTCCACCATTTTGGTAGTAGTGCTGCAATTACCTGTGCAGCTGTTTCACACGGTGAGGTGACTCGGACATGGCAAGGTAACAGATCTTCAGCACTGTAGAAAGGCAGAGCCCTACTTCATTCTACAGATTTTAGAAACCCTTCCGTATTTACTAGCAGTCCTTGCCAGCCCACCTGCCCAAAATTCCAACAACAGCCATTCTGCATGTTCCCTCCAGTTCTGCAACTACAGAACTTTTTTTTTTGCCAAACTAGCAAACCAGGGGAATAATGCACCCATGACGGAACACTCCATTGTTGCAGAACGATCCTATGGTAAATGCAGTAACACAAACCACAGCATGCAGAGCAAGCCATCTCAGTCCCAGGGCTATTTTAGCAACAGTATATGTTTCTGCAGAAGGATATCTGCCAGCAGATCTCTGGCTACCTCCTTAGCCTTGTGGCAGAAACATGGAAGAGAAACATGCCCAAGCAACACAGGTAATCTGTAGCAAGAATCCTCTGGTAATCATTCTGCAAAGACCTGTGCACATTGTATATTTCTTTAGAGCTTTAGTTTGCCTCTCAAAACAAACAAACAAAAAACCCCAAAACCAACACCACATGCACAAACCTGGAAGCTGCTAATTTTAAAGCTGAAAGGCAATGACTTTTACAGGCGTATGGTTCAGCTTTGTTTTTCTAAGGAAATTGTTGAAATATCACTGCTACTAAAGCATTACCCAGAATTCATTCAGAATGAGAAAGGATCTGTTTTGTAATACAGGAAACTGTGTGAACCTGGCATTTCCCCCTCTTCCAGGCCAGATTTGTGTTTTTCTACCTTTGAAGGTTGACAGCCCACGCATGGACAACTCAAGCCTTTCTCCCTCCTCTACAGGCTCAAAACTCCACTCCTTCTCCTTCCTACACACATTCCACCTCATCCTAGGAAGCAGATCATTACAGTGTTGCAAAAGGAAAGTGGACATGCTTTGGCACCCACACAAGCAGGTTCTGGTCAGCAAAGAACCAGTAGCAATTTGAGCCCAAGCACTCAGCAGCTAGTTAAGCTAACTGTGCTCAGTGGGAATACCTATTAAACAACACCTTTCAGACAGACGAAAAGCTTTGGTGGTGTACTGTAGCTTAAGGAACCTGGGATTAAACCTAAACAGATCATTTTTGCTAGTTTAAACTATTGTTATGAACCGGAGCTTTGCTCTGCTGACACAGCAGTAACATCAGCCATTGAATAGACAGCTGCGTCGTTCCACTAGTGCTGCTGTCCACGGACACTTGCAGCCCTTGGCTGCATGCAATTTCCACATGTGTTCAAACTAAGAGCTATATAACGAAAGCAAGGCTCTGATGAACCAAAGCTCACTGAGCAGAAAGATGTTAATCGAGTCTCTAAATTGGTGGCTGCTGATGAACTACTTCAGTCCCAATGTGTCTGTCTCACATGTTTCACTACCTTTTAAGTGACACTCCCAGCTGCCAAGAGGAGATAAATGCAGTCTTGGAGCAAAGCAGGGAAAGACATAAGTTTTTGTTTCCGTGCTGGAGGCAGGATTCAGTTACATGCAAACTTCTGCTGCCATTTGGGGTAGCACAAGAACCCCAAGAGAGCTTCAGACTCAATGAGGCAGGACTTCCAGACCTCTAACTGTGACCTTCTGGAGCAGCAGCAGGTGGCCACACAATCTCAAAAGACACTTTCTTTCGCTCCTACCCTTGTACTTAAATATCTGTTTTGAAGCATTGCAGTTTAAGGACTAACACAAACATGTTACAGGGCTGCACATTACTGCAAGCCAGCAGTTGCCTACCACTGGAGCCCCCACCCTTGCACTAGGCAACACCTGCGTGTTAAAAACAAGGCTGATGGAATTCTGTGACCTAGTCCTTTTAAACAGTTGCTTGATCCTACTTCTGGGAGAAACACAGTAGGGTTACTTTTTTCCTCGTTTCCTCAGTACTGCTGGTCTAACCTGGGCATTCTTTTACCAGGCTGTTCCAATGAAAGTTGGCGACACTGTTTCAACATTAAAATTAAGTAATTTATTGTCAACTCAAACAAGTTTGTAAGAACATTAAGCAGAAAGAAAGTAGTAAAAGACAGCATGCACGTAACATAAAACATGCTTGAAATCACTGCAAGAAAATACAGTTTAAGAAAAATTATTCTGGAACAACAACAAATGTTTGCCTCCTTTGCAGTGAAAGTTTAACTATGATATACAACCCTTGTGCAGACATTTCAAGACAGGGTTGCAGTAAAAACTGTGCACTAACCAGAAAAAAAACTCTACCACAGAATTATTTATGCTTTTACCATCTCATTTACCCTTGCCAACTCATATTATTTTGAATTCTTGGCCAGTGGCAGACTGGACTCTGCAATTCCACATCTTGTAAAAAAATGTCAATTTCACATAGGTTGGACCTGACATCCAGTTTCTCCATACTAGAAAAGATGACTAAATTATTTAAAAAAAAAAAGAAACTGAAAATTACAATTGGCATTTTCCTCATTTTGTCTAACTAGGTTTCTCAAAACTTCTCGCCTCCCCCAGACCTTGTGTACTTATGTCAGGCGAGGCAGCCAGTGCCCTTTTCAGCAGAATAACACAGAAGAAATCCAACTAAGCCCTGGGGAAGGGACAAAAATCCTATTAGTTTACACTCTTAAAACTGGGATTAGGCAAGAGATTCAGGAACCATGCTGTTCTAGCCCCATGGATGACAACTTCACTGGGACCCAACAGGACTCCCTGCCCACAACATCCAGGTTCCATAAGTGATATTAAACATCAACTTTAAAATAACTGAGTCCTTTACCTAGCTGCCTGCCTCTACCCCAGAGAAAGCTGCACTGTAGTGGTGCTGTGTTCGTGAAGTGCTAGGGGACCATCACATACAGATAAGCAGACTGTTCTCACCACTCCAGAGATGACTACACATAGACACTCCTCACACTTCCAACAATGGCACTTTGGGCTACCCACTGCTGCAATTTGCAGGTTGAGACAAGCCAACAGTCTCTCAGCAGAGAGATGTAGAAAGACAAGATCTAAACTGGGTGGGGACAGTCCCAGAGACACCATCCTGGATGAGTTGACAGGCACAGGTAAGTTGCAGCTTTGGAAACCAAAGTTTCCATGTGAGATATAGGCAATACTCTACCTGACTTCTCTCCTCTGCTCCTCCCCTCCTCCCAACTGCCCTATGTACACAGAAGGGCAGCAGGCAAGGGGTAGGTAGGTGCTGACCCCTCCAGGAAGAGTTGCTGAGAGTAACTGGATCAAGTCACCTGAAATCAGATGATCTCATGTAGCTTTTTGGTGAGGGAGGAAAGTATGCAGATGAAGAACTTATTAGCAGTTAGCTGACTGAGGTAGCAACAGAAGCAGGCAAGACAGCAGGAAAGATTCTGGGCCACAACAGGATATTTCTGGCAGAAATGTGCTTAAGTACACGGTTTTCTTCTCCAGCAAAGCCCTGCTGCAAGACACACAGGGCAAGGATCAGAGATCACCTGCTAAAGAGGCAGCAGAGGAAGGTGATACTTGGACAGCAAACACAGATCTTTACCACCTCTGCTGCTCCTGTCTGTGGCATTGCACATTCCCCTCCAGGCTTCATCTATCCACACACAACACACCCTTGCCAAGGGTTAGCATGAACAGACAGGTACCTTTAAACAGAAAACTAGCCCAAGGCAGCAGAGTGCTGAGCCCCACCAATGGTTAAAACAGGGGTAGGGGAGGAGGGGCAAGAGAAAGGAATAGAAACTGGATCCCTGAGCCAAGCTCCTAGAAACCCCATGCAAGAAAACTGGAGAAGAGAGGAAAAAATACTTAGACCTAAGACTCATAACCACTCTGGGTCCCCAGGGGATGCCAAGAGGCCTGGTACTGATGCCGTACAGGAGAGCTGGAGAAAGGTGTGACACTGTCAGGGGTGCTCTGGAAGCTGTAGGTGTCTTCTGACTCCAGGTTGACATAATCCATATCAGCAGGGTAACCGTGATAGAAGTTCATCTGCTGGCTTAATAAACCCATGGCTTGCTGGGTATTGCAGCTTGTCCCACCTTTTCCAAAGAGCCCCTCATCCTCCACGGCCATGAACGAGTACAGGCTTTGCCCGTTCCCACAAGTCTGGCCACTGCTGTAGGTGTCGTGCATGTTGGTCACAGCCTGAAGGTTTCTGCTGGCACAGACAGGGAAGCCCTGGTGAAATGTGGGGGCTATATCCAGGTACGTAGCCTGATGAAACCCATTCTAGGACAGACAGAGAAGGCTGTTCAGTAATGCAGTGCACCACACCAACTTTGCCCATTCTTTTGGATGCGTCCTCCTTTCTTCCCCACCCCCTCCCCCAAGCCAAACAATAGTGTCTTTTTCATACTCATTGTCCTCACTATAGACGAATAAGAGCAGAGATTACAAGATCTTAAATTAGTAACCTCCGGCTCAACACGTCTGGGAGCACCATGCTGGGGAGAAAAACAGCATGAGTAGCCTTGCTGGCCCTCTTTGGCTCTTTTGTTTTCTATCTAGTCTCAGCTGGGAGATAAATGGACTGGAAACTAAGCTTTTTCAGTGCCACGGCAGGCTTAAAATAGATGCCACTGTAAGCCCTATTATGAGAAATACAACTGGCTTGGTAATATTGAGTCCTGTGCATTGTGCAACAGGTTGGACATGATGCACTTCTCCCCAGACCGGAGGAACCATGACTGGTGGTGGTGGAGTAATTCTCTCACCTGTGGTAGATACACTCCTTTTTCTACCCACTGGCTCTCCTTCTGGCAACGCTTAAATTTCATCCGTTGATTCTGAAACCATGTTTTCACCTAGAAGTAATGAGGAAAGAACATAGGGCCTTAGAAATTCATTCTCAGAGCTTACCACACATCCTAAAGATGTTTTGCCTTCTATTACAGTCCAGTTTCTGCTTGGCTTCCAATACTGTACATAATTTCAGCAGCTAACAATATGCAGCAGACTCAGGTAGTCACAGAATCAGAGCTGAGACTTGAAACCTAACACTCTCATTCAGATCACCATGATGTCGAAAATCCTATCTGAAAGACAGGCCAAGACAATTGCAGAAACGCAGCTTGTACAGCAGCATCATCTCACTGCTGCACCAAAATCAGTGCTGACTCAGGAGTGAGTCATTCCTTCAGTCAGACATGAGTAGCTAGTGGGGCAAGGACCCTCTCTCTAGGGAGAGACCCAGGTGCCACTCTGACTAAGAAAGGCTACTTGCATAGCAATGCCAGTACCTGACTTCACATTCAAAGACAACACATATCCACACAGAACAGTAAGCTGACTCTGCATACCCCTGCTCTATATGTGCTTTCAAACACCTGCATGGAGGGGGTGGATAGTGCTGGAACCAAACATAAGAGGAAGATCGAGTCATAAGTTTTCACACCCTCTGCTCTCTCACGTAAGCAATGGCATAAACAAGACCATGAAACTTATCTCTGGGATCTAAGAAAAAAAAAACACAACACCCAAAACCCTCTGCTCGCAAGACCAGTTCACACCAGGGATGCGACTAAGCTGCTGAGAGCAAGATGGTCACCTGCTTGTAGGTGAGCCCCAGGGCAGCAGCCAGCTCCCGGATCTGCTGGGGGCTGAGGTACTTCTGGCTCTGAAACCGCTGGTGCAGGATTTGCAGCTGCTCCTGGGAGAAGGCTGTGCGGCTCTTGGCCTTCTTCACCACACCCTCACCTTCCTCCTTGACCTTCTGGAAAGAGGGGTGGGGAGATGGGCACTCTGCGGTGGGGCTAGTGGCAGAGTCGGGGGTGTACTGGATGAGTGTCCCAGAGCTGGAGGAAGCCGGAGAGACATCTGAGAAAAGAGATAACTGGGGTGAGCAGGGTCAGGTGGAGAAGACTCAAAGACTTCGAAGTCCAGCTTCTCGGGAGAATTTAAGATTGTGGGTGCCCTAGGGACTTGCAGAGGCTCCGCAGCGGCAGGCAACGCAGAGCGGAGAAGTGGGCACAGGAACCCCCGGGGCAGCGGAACCGAGACCCCTCTCTGCTCTCACCTCTGCCCCGTCCCGCCTGGACACAAGGGCCGCCAGCAGCCGGGCCCGGCCCCTGCCGCCGCTTCCACCGGGGCCGCCGGCGGAGCAGCTCCCGCCACATCCTCGTCGGGGCGGGTGGCCTCCGGCAGCACGGGCATCGCCCCTTAACCCTAGGGCATGAGGGACACAAGGGACACAACCACCCCCCAGCCGAGGGCAACTCCATCGCTACCCCGGGATCAGCCGGGCCGGGTGCGTACCTGGATGGCTGGGCGTCTTCTCCGCCGCGGGGAAAGGAAGGGCGTCCGCCGCCGGAGCCTCCTCGGCGGGCACGCTGTCCATGCTCCCTGGAGAGAGCCAGTAGTAGTCCCCGTACCTGACCGCTCCGGGGTAGGGCAGATAGGGCGACATGGCCAGGTGGGCACTCATGGCCAGGCCGGGACCCCCAGCCCCGAGCAGGCGGCGAGATGGCGGTGAAGGCTGCAGGCAGCCCGCAGGCGGGTACCCCATTAGGCGGAGTTGGGGGGATGCTTTATGTCCTCCCCAGCCTGGCCTTGGCTAGAAGGGATTGTCATGGCCATTGTCATGTTAAAAGTGAGTTGATTGGAGGGGAGGGGCTTTGGGGGTATTCAGGGAGTGGGGGAGGGTTGGGACACCAGGCCCCGCTTCCCAGCTTGACTCCTAGATGCCGTGGCGGCGGTCGGGCCGTTGCTGCCAGCGCACCCCTCCCTGCTGGGGGGTGGGAGGAAGAGCCATGTTTCCCCCTCGGGGCCAGAAGGCCTGACCAGAGCCGCCTGGTGAGTTGGACAGGACTTGGCAGATACCCGCCACCCCCACATTTAACACTCTTTCTCTCCACCTCCACCTCCTCACCGGTCCCCACCCAAACGCAAAGAATGGAGGGGGACCCAGAGCCTGCCCCGGGGCATGCGGAGATTCTGCGTGTCTGCATTGCAGATCGCAACCATCATTGCAAACAGATAAGACCTCCACCTCCCCACAAGTCAATCCAGACTGGGGCAGGGGGGACGCCGCTACAGAGCGGTGTCTGTATTGCAGGGAAGGGGGCTCAAAGAAAGACAAGCTGCTTCTCCAGCGGCTAGCCCAAGGCTGAGATAGGCAGGCCTGTTTTGCAAGGGCACAGAGAAATAGCACTTCACCTTTTTCAAGCTTCTTTCCTTAGCCATTTGACACTTTTTTTTTTTCCTTTTGAAAGAAGCGGTAGCTTAAGAAAAGAAAAAAGTTTATTTTTGCTACAGACGGGGAAGAGGTGGGAATCGCCCAGTCAGATCTCAAAGGAAACAAGAGCAGTGCAGCTATAAAAAAGGCTTTATAGATCTTAAGGGTTTGAAGCCAAGGGTCTACAGTCTGCTTGGGGAAGATAAACACAGCCCGGGAGTTACAAAACCTGGAAAACCTCCTGGAAGAAGTACAAATGAGGACATGTGACACATCAAGCAAATTCCCCACCTCCCCCAGTGCAAGGAAACAGGACACGGGCACCTACCTGTATAGAAAGACAGGGGAGTAGCTACTAACCTGTTGCACTGTTAAAAAAATCTTTTGGAGATAATAGAGAAAAGCCTCCCTTGACTTCCATATATCTCCTCCTCCCCTCTTGAGTCATCATGAGAAACGAGCCTCAGCTGGTGCCCTGAGCCCACCGCCCGCACAGTAGCGCTGCGGCGCTGCCCGCCTGGAGGGGTCCTTGTCGGGCCCACCTTTGATCACCTCCTAATTAACGGTGATTTCGTTTCTCGGTTAGAATCCGGACAGGATCCAGCCGGAGAGACGATTAGGAACGCGGGAGAAAGTGACTATAATCGGGGGAGAGAGATGAAATACAGAACCCGCTTCTGGCCCCGAAGCAAGCAGTGCCAGCTGCGGGGCTGCCCGCGCCCCGGGGTGCTCCCCTTGCCCCCGCAGCCCCGGGCTGTGGGTTTCGGGCAGGTCGCTTGCTTGTTGCCGTCCGCCCCGCTGATGCACGCACGAAAAGGGATTCCCCCACGGACGCGAAGCGGTCGTGCTGCCCGTTGTGGGAGCGAGGGCTGCCGGTCCCCATGGTCTCCTGCGGACAGGGCTGCCCCGGGACACGCGTGCTCCCCGCGGGCGCTCTCCGAGCTCGCCAAAACCAGCCCGTTGCAAAGACGGAGGAAAACGCAGGCTCGGGGTGGGATGGGGGAGCTGTGTCTACAAACCAAAGCCCTTGCTTTTGGTTGTCTCTCGGCAATGACAGCTCAAGGGGCGCCCCGTGTCTGCCTCTGCAGCGCGCACCAGGAGAAATAATTTTCTGTACTGATACCGTGCAATCGGCAAGGGCACCCGGCTGGAGACCCTTCCGCCCGGCGCTGGAGGGCTCCGGGGGGCACCGCCGGCTGTCTCACAGGCTGCAGGAACCCCCGAGTCGTCGGAGGTGACACGGCTTGCGGGGGACACCCGCGGCAGAGGGATTAGCATTTTACAGCCGGAGTAACACCGCCTCTGCCAGCAAATACCTCCCTCGGGGAATTGTGTGTGTGTGTTTGGAAACGCAGCAGAACTGCTTATAGTTTGCAGGTTTCATATATGGATCAGCTTTTACAAATAGATCAGATTCCCTCCCAGAGACAGATCTGCTTTGTAGTGTGCATGGGACTGATTTAATTTCCCCGCTCCTTTCTCTTTTTTTTTGGTCTTTGTTCATCTTTTGATTTTCTTATCCCACTTGTCTTCCATTCTCTTTGTTTTTATGTTTTAACCACCATATCTCTTTTCTTTTCCATATATTTCCTTCAATGAGGATTATTTGCTCCTTCTCCCCAACCATACCTCTAATCAGGTGACCAAACATATTTTTTGTCTTCATGAGAGAAACAAGAATTGTGTGAGTGTATAAAACCATACTATCTAAAGTCCGAATTTATTTAGGAAATGAAATCCAGTTCTTTCCCCCCAAATAAATGATACACATAAAAACATCTTGGGAAGGTAAATCCAGAAGTCATACAGGCACAGAGGAAGCTATGGGAAGGAAGATGTGGACATTTGAGAGGCTCCCCAGGGTACTAGATCTGGGACATCTGCCCTGTGGCACCATCAGCCTGCAAACTGGATATACTGCCCATGAATGTCTAGAGCTGACATGTTTTTAAAAAATACCTGTTAGGAATGATTTATAGGACAGATGCAAGTACCCATTTGTGTTTCTTTTGGAGCTGTTTTCAGCTGGAACAGCAACACAGTTCAGATGTAGTCTAGTCCTGTTCTTCTCAACAGGGCCAAATAGCAGCAACAATTTGGGGTTTTGGCCCAAGGTTGTGTCCCACTCTTCCTTCATGCTGTGGCCACCTCCCCTTTTGCAGTTCTGAATTCATTATGTGCCTAATAGTGCGGAGCATTAGTCAGGTGAGTAAGCTTAAGTTGGCTCATTAAGTATAGGTAAGTGAATGTATCCACTCACTGGGCTGAAGCCTTTTCCACAGCCCTTCGACAGCAGAGATAGAAGCTCGGGTCTAAAAGCAGTCTTGGCCTCTTGGCCTAAGCACAGGGGATACAGGGCTCTGACAGTTCCTCCTAAAAGGGATCCTCCACTAGTGTCAGCAGGGCAACTACCTTCAGAGGGCTGGAGCTTAGCCTTACACTGAAGCGATACAAACACACCAGTTTACTTAGAGTGGAGCTGGGGAAGTAGCAGCTGACTGACAGTGTAAATCCAGCTCCGGAGTTTATACCACTGGGTCAGAAATGCTGTGCGTTCCTACCTCAGAGCATTGCCAAACTCATTTTAATCAGGAGGTTAATGTTATAGGGGTAGAGATTGTCTCAAATGTTATGTTTATTTTAGGTGCTCTTCTGTCCTCCTGTAGCTAGCTGAAACCTGGGTCATCCATGTTTTGGTGAATACTGTGAAGTGTCACTGAGTGTTGCTGTGTCATTCTGCTCATGTGCATGGTGCTCAGTGAGGGGCCAAGGTGCAGGCTTGGTATTAATGAACAGGGAATCATGGCCGGAGCCCCATTGCCCCTCAGAGTTTTGTTTCCCTGGGAGCCATCATCCTCTGTCAGGGATGTGCGTGGTTGGGGAAGGCAGGTAGAAATCCCTCCCTTGTATTCTGTTGAGCTTGTCTAGCTTTTCTCCCTAGCAGGCACCTTTGATTTTATTTTATTTTTTCCTTCTAAAATTGAACACTTCTCAAGCTAGGCATATGAGAACACACCTGCCCTGCAGCCCTCAGTACTCGCCCAGCACTTGGCTCCGGACAGCCTGCCCCCTGTAGCGTGATCACAGCTCACAGTCTGGACCCAAGATGCCATGTTTGTGGAAGGAAGGGGGTCAAGAAAGAATAACAAAAATTAGACCCTCATTCATATTAAAATACAGTTTTCCTTTCTCTTGACTCTTTAGGGGAGCAGATCGAGAAAAGGACAGAGCTTTTCCGTCCCATTAACAACCCAGTCTTTCAATCACCTGAGAATTACTGGATGATGTGGCCCTTTGTTAGCAGTGGAGAGGCAGACTGGGACAGAAGAGCCACGGCACAAAACCAAGCGACTCCCTGAAAAGGCATGAAAACCGAGTGTCAAAAAACAGGTGGGAAGCAGGCTAGTGAGCCAACTCAAATTTCTGCGCTTTGAAGGGTCTGTTCTTTCTTTATCCATGCCTGCCACGCACATGATGCTGGAGCGCTATAGATGCAAGGACTCCTCTCAAGAAGCATTCCCTACTAGTGTCCATCAGCTGGAATACAGAACAGTGTGCCCAAGGGAAGACTTGCGAGCAGCACAGCTTGGAGCCAGGGTTGTGCAAAGGTTGTTGCAAAGGAGCAGAGTTGTGTCTTGGGGAACACAGAGAGATTGTGTATATTGAGCAAAACCCTTCCAAATATCCTCTCTGCTCGAATTCTCCCCTCTTCCGTTTAGCTATAGTGTGGTTGTTCCTACAGGCTCAGTTAGATGTCCTCTTATTAAAAGCAAACAGCATAGGCGTAGCTGTGTTCGAATGTTTTCTGCCGTTTCTACCACCAGAGGGAAATAGCAAGTCCTGTGCTTCTCAGTGTACGAAAGCCCTATGTAGCCTCAAAACATGAGTCCAACAAAACTCCCCCAGCCTCCTCCTAAAGGAAGGATGCTTTGCATCAGGTAGTTTGCCTTTTGTTCCCTAAACACGCACCGCTTATGAACTTTGAAATGAAACAGAAGCTCTTTTTTTCCCGAGGCTTCTTTGCTCATCTTCGCCATTCTGACAGGGACAGTTTCCTACAACTCACCCAGCGGGAAAAGTCTCTGCAAAATCCATTGCTGCCAGAGCCTTTGGTTCGAGTGGGGCTTGAAGTGCTAGCTAGATTTCGTGCATGTTGAAGGCTTTCTCGAGTTCACTGTATATTGTGGCACCTGTTTTCTTCCACATCTCTTATCTGAGGCTGATCCCACGTATCTCATCATTGTTAATGTATATCAGAACACAACTAATGAGGATTATGTGCCAAGTGGATGACTGTAATTACACTTGTGCAGGTCGTAAGCGTAGGCAGTCTGCAAGTGCTGCTAATAACATCCCACTAACCAAGCTCTTCCAAGTTAGCACATACTTTTCAGGCAAGTCACTGTGCCCATTCTGTGCCATCTGGATTTTTTAAGCCCCAGAAAGTCCCCATAAGAGCAAATCACCTGTGAGGCACGTGTCTAATTACAGGGAAGGCTGGGCTTAGCGAAAAGGGTCCTCATCTTTCAAATCTGTCAGGGTTTAAGACAGGGATGCCCACATTGCCTGGCCGTTACCCCCACCTGTCCACCCTCTCCTTTTCTCCAAGACTGCCTCTTGCACATGCATTCATGAGCGATTAGCAAGTGAGGCTCCCTGGCTGGCACCTGCTCTACATCTGAATAGCAGAGCCGGTGAAGCCCAGGGCTGTGGAATGGGATCTGCAAGTGGATGTTGTCTGGGACTGACGGAAGAAAAAGATTTACCTGCTTTTGTCTAACAGTATTTAGATGGCCGACTTGGCTGACGTGGAAAGAAAAAGAGACAAAGAAGAGATGAACAGTGAGAGGCTGTAGCTTTTTTAACTGGATGTCATTTGTCTAGGAATTGATTCCAGGGAAGGGTGGAGACTGGGGAGGGGAATATAGCATTGACATCAGCTAGTGGCGTAAAGGTGAAAATTATCTGTATTTCTCCTCCTTCAGATTGTCCATAGAGAACCAGCTCATATTAGGCTGTGAAAGCACATCTTTTGGGGCAGCAAAGAAAGAATCAAAAAGAGACTGTTTTCAACTGTTTCTATTCCCAGGCTGCAAGGTCAGAAAAAGCCACAGAATCCTACAGTGAAAGAGCTCCAGACCCCCCGACTCTGCTGTGACAAAATAAAAATTCTTCCCCGGTGTAATTCAGTCATGAAGGAGGAGGAGCAGCCATGACTGTCTGTGTTGGGAACAACATCTTGCTACAAATTCCTGTTCTAACCCTACTTGTGTCCTTCATGCAAACTCTGGGGCTAAGACAGGCCTGAGAACACCTTCTCTTAATCCCACTCACGACTAAGTTGCTTTACTATAGTTGTAAACAGCCTAATAATAGTGTCAAAGTGCCTGCAGATGCAAAGTAATCTTGCAGAGTGTTGCATGGCTTTAGTGAAAGATGCAGGTGTTGACTTGTGATACAGCAGGGCCCTCTGACATGGTAACACCTCAGCTGTCTCCACTTACTGCACTCACCAGACTTCCTCACCTCTGTAGCAGAAATGGTCCAGCCAGATGTAGTTCATCTCTCCTCAGCCGCTGCCGTTCACAGACAGCATGTTGACACAAACCACTGAAGATTTCACTTTCTATCAGCACCCATCTGCTCTGTGACACCATGTGCTGGCCCCAGCTGGAGGTCTGATCTCTGATCTGTCCACCAGCTGCACCCAGTATGGGGTCAAGGCAGCAGCATTGCCCTGCAGCCAGTGCAGGCTATTGAACAGCATGTTCCCCAGCACAGTTCAGGGATGAAGGCCAGCCCCTGTTGCACTCCTGTGACTTGATCCCCAGAGAATAAGTGTACATGGGTCACAGGATACAATGCTTGTGTTGTTCATGTACTGACATTCCAGTGGCTTGAGAAAGCCCCTTGGAGCACCTGAACCTGTCCCTCACAGTACTGAATGATGCAGTCATGGAAATGCCAAAACTGTTGGCAGCCTGCTTAACAGCAATCTGCTATAGCATCAGGAAACAGGAGGAAAAGAAAATGCTCAAAATCAGGCTGTTCTATACAACATCCTCTTCCTAGCTTTAAAATCTCCCCTATGATGAAACACAGGAACAGCTGGTTTCAACCTCATGAAGTTAAGGCTAGAAGAGAGGAAATTAGCCCAGTGGGCCAGGTACTGATTTCTGTTCCATCTGTGTAACTGAGAGAATTCCTCATCAGGGATGGATTCTGGTACCATGACAGTCAAAGACAGTTTCACATTGGCTTGGGTGGCACTGAGATTTAAAATTTTTATGTGCTTGTAACAACGTTCCTGAGTACATAATCTGATCCTTTATTGAAATGTGACAATATAAGCATTCCTGGACAAAGAAATAAAGTTAAACACAGTGAGAAAAAGGTGGGCCACATTGAATAGAGGGGTGGAAAGAGAAAAAGAGAACAGAAAACCAGTCTATTCCGTCTAGTTTCCTAGATTGCCTTCATCGTTATGGTGTCTGAGCATTTTCCGGTGGAGTATGCAGTGCCCTGACTCAGATCTGCCACATGTGGTTCTTTGTCTCTTTCTCATCCTCTCCGCAGGGAGACAACTACACGTGTTGTGGAGGATTTCACTTTGGGTTAGCTGGCTTGTTTTAGGGCTTCTTCATAATGTACTTACAGATGTTTGTATTTGAGGTGTGTGTTGGAGAAGTGCACCTTCTACTTGGAAAGCAAAGTGGTGGGATCAGGATATGTTGTAGCAGAGCCTTACTATGACCCCAGAGACAGCTCTGCCTCCTGTTTAGACTAGGTTTTCATAGGGTTAGAGAGCTCCCCTGTACCAGTAAAGTGGAACTGCTGACACCAGTAGATGACAGCTGTTGACTTCAGAGCCTTAAAGGAATCTGTATATGCTGGTCTGAGGCTGCTGGGTACACGAACTAGACAGTTTGCTAAGTAGGGGACAGCCTCAGTTAGAAGACATGGGTCAGATACAAAGAAAAGCAGGTCAATGGGAGTGGGGGAAATACTCCCCAGCCCTGTCTTTGTGCTGTAGTCAATTGACTTTGGAAGCTGCCAACACCGCTAACTGGTGTTGGG
This sequence comes from Burhinus oedicnemus, assembly GCA_008921705.1. Classification (NCBI taxonomy): domain Eukaryota; kingdom Metazoa; phylum Chordata; class Aves; order Charadriiformes; family Burhinidae; genus Burhinus; species Burhinus oedicnemus. The sequence goes on from VFFE01005017.1 coordinate 29,238, forward strand.
AGGGGAGGAGAGTTTGTATGAGTTGTCAGAAGGATAACTGGCCAGATGGTTTGATCCAGTATTTTAGGAAGTGGTGTACTTAGAATACAGTAAATGTCCAGGCTACCTGAGTGATCTCCACCATCCCACCGTGCTGGGTCCATCACAAACCCATGTTCCTCAGCAGACTCAGCTCCAGGCAGCTTTTTGCACCAGGGAAAGACTTTACCTTACCACAGGGACTGCTGTCCTAGGGCACATCTCCAAGCAAGCACTTAACTCTGTGGCTTGGTTATGGATAATGATGGAGTTTGGATGGTTTGAAGCTAAGAAGCTGCAAAACCCAGCTGAGATGCTGGTTAGATACTCTGGCAGTGACCTGAAGGAGTGGTGTTCAAGCTGCAAGCAAATGCAATGCAATTACCTTGGGTAGTTCTGTGGCAAAATGATCTACCCATGGCCTGGCTTGGCATGACCTAAATTATCAGGTTAAGGGAAGGATTAAAAATAACACATCATCTCCTCAGTATAGCTGACAAAAGGAAAACACAGTCCTAATTAACCACTTCCCAAAAAAGGTCACTGCCCACCTCCCCACCCCACCCTCAGCAATGTGCATAGCAGTGGGTAACTGCTATTGCTATTTTTTTTGTTTTCCTCACATGCCAGGAAATGGAGGTACAAGGCTTTGTGGTGGCCTGCTGGTCCTGCCAGGCCTGGAGCAAGCATCAGGTGATTCATGTATCTTTGACACTTTGCATTCTTAGGCTGAGAAGAGGTGAAGATCTGGCCTAAGGATCACATGCTGGCGATGCCTCCTGCCCAGACTGCTGTTCATATTTAGGGAAAGAGCATACAGGCTGTGACACTGCTGTTTTCTGTGCCCCAGCCATAGGCACTGCACAGACTGGGGAAGGAGGCTATTTGGGTTCATCACATACCTGTTAAGACAGCTTCTCCCACAGACCTTTGTCCCTCACCAGGAGGGCAGTGTGGAAACTGGCTACTCCCGACCTTGAAACACAGCTGCAGGGAGCTGTGGCACTCATCTTGTGTGCTCCTGCCTTGTGCTGCTGCCCAGGGAGAGGGATACCCTGGCCTTACCTGGGCTTGGGCACTGCGGTGCTCAAATCCCTTCCAAACTCCGAGGGAACATCATTTCAGGCAGAGAGTCACTTCATATTAATCCAAATAACTGCATTAACCCGAGTAAGCAGCTCCTCAGGGATTTCTGCTTTATGCAATCAGCTCCATCTCACACCTGGAAAGAAGATGGTGTGACCCTATCTGCAGACCAGCCAGAGCCCACCCAGACTTGATGACTGTGGCCCTGATGTGAGGAAGAGCTGGTCTGGAGACACGGGGATGGGGAAGGGGTGGAGAAGGTCCTCGAGGCCAGCGTTTTGCAGATAGGTCGCTTCCGGGGAGCCAGAGCACCCTCCGGCCCGGGACGGCAGGTTTCTGGGACAGATCGCGGGGAGGCTGAACTCGAGGGGCCGGGGCAGTGGGGTCCCGGGCTCTCCTCTGCTTCACTCTCAGGCGGCCACCGAGGGGCAGCAGACAGCCGCGCCGGCAGCGGGAGCGGCGGGGGAGGCTCCGTCCCCTTCCCCGTCCACCTTCTCCTGCCCCTCCGGCCGCGGCCTGGAGAGCGGCGGGGTGCTGGGGGGTGTTCGCCCCCGGACTCTCCGAAGTGGCGACGGTGTTTTTAGCGCCGCCGCCACCTTCGTCGTCGCTGAGTATATGACAAGCGAGGTGGGCAGGGGCTGGAAGAACAGCCGGTGAGGGGTCTGGGAGCTCGCGGTCCCCCATGGGGGGAGCAGGACTGGGCAAGGCAGAGGCAAGAGGCAGTGAGCTGAGACGGGGTAGGTTACCCCAGTAACGACTGCCCCTCCCGGGCAGGGCAAGGCGGTACCGAGTGAGGGTGGATGCAGAGAGCTCGGTGCAGTAGTGGGCTTGCCCTGGATGCCCCAGCGCCTTTTAAGACACTGGGCTGAGATACGCTGGGAGCATTTGTCCTGCCTCCCTTCTTCCCATCCCTCAACGACAGTGTCCAGGAGATGTCAAGCTGGCAGCTTCATGAAAGAAAACTGCTCCCTGCCTCAGCAACTGAGAAATTCCTGCTGGTCACCAGCTTGCTATGAACTCTGCAAGCAAGGCACCATGGATACAGATCTCCATAATGGCTGCTCCATACATTGGGTGAGACAGGCTTGAACTGCAGAATTTTTTTAGAAACTTGGGCCCCTCTTCCCACATACAAACAGCTCTTTCCAGGCCTCAAAACAAGAACTGAGCTGCATCTGAGGGACAGGACAAATGGGGAAACATCATCCAGATGAAGAAGTCCCTCTCCTTGGAAAAGGGAATGTTGTGCATTCTCTCATAGCATTGTCCACTGCTATCACATGAGTAAAATCTTGGGGAATTTATTGGCATGAGCTTTCTTGCTTTGTTCTCCTCTTATTTTGCCTATTCATTCATAACAGGAATGGCTCCTGCAGGCTATTCCTGGGAGCACAATTTCAGGTACCTTCAGAAGACATCCAGAGAGTGCTGTGAACCTGAACAAGATAAGCAGTGATATCAGCTGTGACAGCACATAAATCCAGGAAATTCTATTTCCTCATTTTGCATTCAAAATAAAAGCTTGAAAACATAACTTCCCCCCTTGCACAATGGTTTTTGTGCCTTTCTGCTCTTCCATGGTTTGATTTCTCTTCTTCAGACTCACAGCGCTCACCTGCACCTGTGTTTTGTGCATGATTTCTGTTGCTGGCAGCAAGTCCCAGATGCAACCTCTACAAACTGGTACATTGGCATCAACTTAACCGGCTTCAAGCTGGGCCTAGCTTAATTGGTACAAAATGCACATCTTTGCTTGTTTGCACAGAGGGAGGGACTAGCATCCTTTCTAGGGTGACATGCCAGACTGTCTCTTTGCAAAGGAGAAACTGAACGTGCCACTAGAAATCTTACAGGGGTGTTGACTCAGCTGTTCTGTTCTCAGTGGCAGTTGAGATTCCCTACTCTTTACTTGTGTTTCTCTCAGCATGACACAGTTACCAGCTCCTGGCTTTGCTCCAGGCTATTCAGATTCTCCGTTGGTGCTGGTTTTGCTACTGGTGCTGCAGGCAATTGACTCATGCACTAGAGTTTCCACTAGACAGATACCTGTACAATAAAAGCCACAACTGGGGGAAATTTCCTGTGCAAATTTCTTTCAGCTAGAATGGGTTCTGAAGATCTTAATCTGCAGGGTGTAAACCCTGAGGGTACGTGGCCTGAGCTTCTGGAGGGCTCATTAGCCTGGGAATCAAGCAGGCTATATAAAATGAGGCTGAAGTTTCCCTGTTTTAGGATGATATTGTTGCTAACAGAGTTCCCAGCAGGGCTGGGGCATATGCCAGAAGCCAGGCTGGCAAAGATTAAAGGCTTCAGCTGAACTAGGAGAAGGATTTCCTTCCCCTCCACCATCTGTCATGCTCTTCTGGTCTGTCTTCTCTGCACATGGGATGAGTGAGCCTTGTAGCATGGGGTATCCATCATTTTCTTCCCCTTGCACAGACAGGATGGAAGTGTGGCGTTCCAGGGGAGCCTCCTGTGCCTGGTCCATCTCTGATCTCCCCTCAGATTTTTCTGCTTATTCTTGTTCTCTCTTTCATCTGCTTTTATTTTTGTCATGCATTTTTTCCTGTTCATTTCATCCTTCAGATGGCCTGCCATTTTAAATTCTCATCTCCCCCTATTTTTTCCTTCATGACTCTGTATCTCCTTGCTCTGTTTTCTTGCTTCTGTGTGACGTGCAGCAGTCTCTGGCCAGTAACCAAAGCAAACTTCATTCGAAGCCAAAAATAGCTACTGATAGAGTTGATTTTGCTGCACCCGCTGCTTGCACCAATATGACTGCAACAGTAACTGCCATCAGCTACAAGGATGCAAGCACCATATCAGTGTAGACCAGATCTCTGCTTTGCACCTTTCTCCTGTTTTCTTTTTTTTTTTTTTTTTTTCTTGTGGAGAGGGAGAATTCTCTTGTTCTATTTTATGATCTTCCTTCATTATTGTCCATTTATATTGTGGGGATAGTTAGGTGCTCTCTGTGTGCATGGTAATGGCAACACTGAGGGCACTAAGGACATTAGTGCTGAGAACTTTCCACCAACCATGTTGCTGTGACAGCCTCTCTGGCATCATGGCAATCTCTTCGAGTAAACCAGGGAATGGTACCAACCTGGCAGCTTCATCTACTTTCCAACTCTGCCTCCTAAATCACAGTCAAATTGCATCAAGCTTCTTTGCATGTTCACAGGAGCCAAAGTAACAACAGTTTTTTAATTTCCAACTTCCATCTGTTTCAATGTTTGCATGTGTGGAGTTGCTCTTTATTTGTGTCAAAATATGGTGTGTCTTAGAAGAAAGCCCTATCCACCTGTGTGCTGCCGCACAGCCTTGTGAGTATTCCTTTCCTGCCTAACTGTAAGGATGACAGGATCCCAGACTGGAGTATCCATTAGCACCAACAAAGCAAAGGTTCCGTGGCTGTGGCACAGTGAGGATTAGGAGTTCATGGCCATTCACTGTTGAGGGCAGGAGGACTTTCCCACACTATTATGTTGAATATCCATACTATTTTCAGTGTGCCATGGACACTTAAAGAGCTCAGCAGTCCCTTTGGCTGGCTCACCCCTCATTTGAAACTCAGAGACTCACCTCAGGGAACGGTGCCCTTCTGCCCCAGTAGCAGCAACAGACAGTAGGGGTGGGGGACAGCAGGAAAAGAAAAGGTAGGAGCTGGACTTGCTACAGCAGCAGTCTGTTTAAGAAAAGCCTCAGCCTTCTGAAGATGAAGCTGTCAAAATGTAAATCCCACCCATGTGTGATCAGGCCTAGCTTTTGTTCTCCTCAATGAAGGACAATCTGTTTCTGCAGTCCTTTGAGTTGGTTTCTGTCTTGCAGACACAGTAGCACGTGCAGGAATGAAAGCTGAGCTGGCCAGGATTGTTTGGCTTTCATAGGGAAAAGTTGCTTGGACAGAACAAAAAGGTTTCTGTGGAAAGTTTTGATTTTAATTTTTTTTTTTTTTCTTTGGGAAGGATTATCCAGGCTGAAAAGAAGGAGATTAATTGGGTAGCTACTCCTGGGTGAGACTCGGGTTCATACCCCTTTTTAAACCTGGCTCTGTGGCATCCCAGCTGCAAGCCACAGGCTATCAGCTGTTTCAGAGGACAACACAGTATGTGGGTGAGAAGCCAGTGAGACTGGGAGGGAAGGGAAGGAGGGACCCTGTTTGTGTTGTGAGTCAGAATAAAAACATCTCATCAGGGTGATGCTTTTCAGGAAACAAAACTGCTGATTTCTGGCCAGCTGTCTTCAAGCTTGGCTGAAGTCAGTCAGAAAAGGTATTTCTGGGAAAATGGCATTTCCCAAGTTTGTGATACCTTGTTTCGTATCACATTGCAGCTTTCCATTTTGGTTTGCTTCTGTGCCAGGTTATTTTTGGCCAAAATCCATCTGTTCCTTTGCAGAGCTGCTCTCCAAGCTCTTTTACTACCTCTTGCAGAACTGACTAGAACTAAACATTAAAGAATCTACAGAGTAGACCATTCATGCTGTCCTTCCCAATAACAGAACTGCAAGGGTGGTAACTGGCAGCAGAACAGCAGTAACAAACACCCAGGGACAGTCTTGCTGCAGCCCTGTGAACAGTTTTTGCTGTAGTAAGTGGAGTTATCCTGCTTCAAAGCACCTGCAAAGATATGATGCAAGCCCAATAAAGCAACTTTTGCTTTTTGGGGGGATTTGAGCCCATTTCAAAGCTCACCCTGCTTCTTCTCCTTTAGGCATGGCTACAGAATCCCAGTATAGACACAGTCTCTTGCTTGAAGTCAAGATAAAGCTGTCCTGGCTCACGTTGTACCTTTCTAAAGCTAAAGACCCATGACAAACTGGGGCTAGAAGGAGGAAAATGAAGTTTTCCTCATTCCCTGTTTCACAATAGATTTCACCTGAACTGGGATTTTTTCCCTTGCCACGGGCTTTTGCCAAAATCCTTGGCCCTGTGAGCCCCTGCACAGCCCCCATGCCCTTAGAGAACCTCTTTATCCACATTTCTCCTTTCACTCATTTACTACCCACTGCTACAGCTTGAATTTTCCTTCTAGAGATACACCGATTCAAGAGAAGAGGTGGACACAGGTCTGACTTGGGCACAGAGATCAGAGACGAATTCCATTGCCTAGCTACATTGCCTCTGTGATGCTCATGTATTTGTGTCTGAAAAGAAACCTGCGGACATTACAGTTGAACCACAGGGCAGGCAGGGTTTCCCCAGAGCTATTAGCCCTGGCGCAGCAAAGGGCTGTCCATGGGCTGGAATAAGATGAGGCATTTTCAGGCTGGGGATAGGAGCAGCGATGGCCCCAGCACACGGAGGCAGATTCCCCACTGGCTGTGCCCAGTGTGGGCTATCCCACAGGCAATAACAGGGCCAATCCTGCCCGAGTCTCCTCAGCTCTGCTGGCTCATCTCTCTTACTGCTGTGACATGGTTGTGTAGGCAGCTGCCTGCTGCCTCTGGGGTGGCATGGAGGAAGCTGGGTAGTACTGAGGGGTGTACTGCCTTCTGTTACCACAAATGTCTCCAAGAAATTTCTCTGGTAATGGAAAGGCCTTGCAAATGGACAACTAGAGCTGCACAGACATGTGTTGTATCCCAGCCTGGCTTTCTTTGCCTCTGTCTGAATCATGTTCCCTCTTTATGGGAAGAGTTTCTTTGACCAGATAATTAAGTAACGGAAGGGCAGTGTCACCATTCAGGGCAGTCTCTTGGCAGTGAGAAGTGGTCAGCTGGCACATAGATGATGCAGAAAAAAGAGATCTCCTTTAAAGAGTGAGGAAAATCCTTTATGTTATTGCACTGCTCGGGCCTGAAATAGGGAAATGACTTTTCCCATTCCCTTTTTCTTTCTTCAAACACCAGCGTTCAAAACAGAAGCTATTTCACTGTCTGCCCAGTCATCCAATTCAAACTCTTTGAAAATTATTAGGGGAGCATGTGCCTTATAAAACAAAGAAATGAGCTTAATAACAGGGATCAGTATTTTTCCTGGGGTATTTATTTGCCTCTTGTTTTTTGAGCTCTAAACTGTCCCTCCTGTTCTCTGTCCCAGGGGCCTGGAAATATATATAATGTCAGATGAATGGCTGTGACACAGGTCTGAGGCTAGAGGGGCTGAGCCGTAAGGAAAGACTTCAGAATCTGACAGCAAAGGTCAACAACATCCAAGAGGCTACAGAGAGATGTGCTAGGGTGTGCTGTAGTTTCGTGATACACTGGTTTTGGTGACAATTGTTTCCTATAAAGCTCCTGGCTTGTACAGATTCTCCTACCCTATTCAACTCTGGGAGGTGATAAAATTTCCTACAAGATCACAAACAGACATGTGGGACAGAAAGGCCCAGCTGTTGGGGGACCAACATCCAATATGTGCATAGGAAATATTCCCTGATACTCTGCAAGCTTTTAAAAGAGGAAAATGAATCACAAAAATGCAGTTATGTTGCAGTTTCTATTTCATTGAGTAAAGATAAATAAAGAGCAGCATACTGAAAGAGATAAATTGAACTAAAACATTATGACTTATATGTCCCATGACTGAGCTGTCAGAACAAGATGTTTTGTATTCCTGGTTGAGTTACCTACCTGCTGATGATGTCATATCATGTTTTTCATCGTGGTATCTAATCTTTCACTGAAATAACAAATATGGCCAGAGTGCTCAAAAGGCAAAATGACTGTGGACACGTCAATCAAAGTCATCAGTTTTCTTCTGTTCTTCATTGGTTGTCTATCAATCTAGTTATCTAACCTGCTTCCTCTATAACCCCGTCAGAACCCTGACCATTAATGCCAGACCCAGGCAGTGCTGTTGGTCATTGGTAGGTGCTGCAGGTTTGTTCTAGCTCAGGTGTGGGCCCACAGCCACATTCTGTCAGGGCTCTGCTGACTCCCCCCAGCTGTGATTTTGTGCCAGCATATGCCCTGTGTGTGTGAAGGTGCTACTGAGCATGGCTCGTGCTGTGCATTGCAAGGATGCACTCCTGTTGCACAGAGCAGATGTTTGGGCAGCTTCCCAGATAGGGATTGGCTGATCCTGAGGGGAATCACCATAACATGATATGACCTTAAGTACAGACATCCCAGTCTCTGATGGGAGGGCTAACATGTTATCTCAGCAGTGCAGCATGCCATTTTCATCCAGTCCTAGGACACTGCAGCAGCAGGAGGAGGCAGTTCAAGCCCTGGGTGTTTGGAAACTGGTAGCCCTCAACATCCAGCCACTCAGAGAAGGTTAACCTGTGGCTTGACAACATGATGTGAAGCTGTCACAGCACAGCAAAAGCATCTCTTTCCCCAAGCTGTGGGAAATCCAGATCAGCATGCCATGTTGCTGTTGCAGTACACAGGAGATGATGAAGCCTGGGCAGGAAAAGCAATCTCTGGAAAGAGAACCTGACCTAGGAAATGCTACGTTCTTGTATCTCAAGCTGTATTAGTTTTATACCCCTGTGTAATTCACCAATGTTGGCTGCATGCTGGAGAGTGTGTGAGTAAGAATCACAGGTAAATTTACTAATCCTGAGAAATTATAGCTGTTGCAATGAGTGTGTTTCTGTCCACTAAGGGCTTTCAGGGGTCATAGATACAAACAATATAGTTTGTGACGCTAGAGGTGAAGTAATATGTAGAATGAGAAATGCTTCCTAGAGAAGACATACAGGCATTGCTTCGTGTCAGCCCATCACATGCTGCTTGCATCTTTGGAGGAAGTTGTTGACAGGCACATTCTAGCAAATAGAGCTGCTGCAGTTTAGGAAAGTACCATCCCATCTCTTGACTTTATCTTAGGTGATGTTTATTGCTGTCAGAGCAGGGTCATTGGAATGGATCATGTAAACAAACACATACTGCACAGTATCCTGCAGGAAACTTTCTCATCAAATCTCCACTCAGTCCATCACAGGTTGAGTGTCACCTTCTTATCTTAAGTGTTCTGCTTCTCAATCTGAAATCTCCAGAGGCCTATTCCTTAGTAACGTAAGTTTTTCAGTCAAAGGTAGGTGTGTTTATCACAACCTTGAGCTTCATGAATTTCCATCATAAACTTCCATTTGTGTTTTTTTATGACAGAAGTAGCATATTTAATACCTCACATGTATGCACTCCTCACATGTATGCACTCCTAGTAGACCTTTTCCGGTAGTATCTGTGATCCTTTTCAGCTTTCAGAAAGTTGCAGCGTTGCCACAGATACTTACAATGCATGCACAAACAACCATGTCAAAATGAACACACATGAATTTACATGTCTTTACATCCTCTTCCAAGACACACACAAAGTTTGCCCATCAGGTTAGGGTGGCATGGGTAGACAACATTCCACAGTGCTCACTTTGTCCCTCATGGAGACAGGTGGTTTCTGAGGCAGCCAGCACTCAAGCCAAAAGAGTTTGACAAGCTGGTGTCAACATCTGGCGCTAACTCCAGCATCAGCTCTGAAATCAGTGAAGCTCCGTGTCCCTCAGAAGAGACATGGCTCAGCAATTTTCTTCAGGTACTCCTTGAAAAGAGAAATGGAAACCAAAATCCTTATACTGCCAACTCATGCAGTTTTGGGATATCCCAGGTAACGGAAAAAAACCCAAGGCCAGTTCCTCGAGGGCCAAATAGCTCTGTCACTGTACTAGGCCAAAGCTGGCTCTGTGCATCCAAGCAGTGTTGAGGCTGAGGTAGCCTAGCCTCCTGGACCACAGAGTGCTGCCGGCATGCAGAGTGTGGCATAGCTCACCTTGAGGCAGAGCTGGTCCCTTCATGGGTCTATGAGGAGTCACTCAGGTGACATTGCTTCCTGCTCCCCTGGGCTCGAGTCTCAGGAACGTGCCTGCAGAGTCTCTGCAGCACTCTCTAGACACATCTGGTCCTTGTTAGCTTAGGCTTGGTGTCCTGTGAAAGTATTTGTACTGTTTCCAGACCTGAGCAGGCAGTGCTGTGCCTCAGCTAATGAATCCAGCCAGACTTCCCATGGAGCCAGCTAAGCTCTCTGCATCCACAGTGCCCTTAATCTGCAAGCAGAACATGAGCTCCCAAGTGACTGGTAATTGTAGCTGCTCCTCGTTGTCACACTAGGATTGTGAGTCTTGCTAGTTTTGCCTTGGCCGTGCTTTCAGAAAGGGGCTAGCAAAGCTGCTGAGCTACACTGTGTTCTTCTAGCATAGTGGTTAGGTGAACAGTAGTAACTGTGGGACTTGCGAGCTACTATCTTTCTTAAATGTCTCCATAGGAATTAGTACAACAAAACTAAAAAGGACCTTAAGGAGGGGAATGTGATTTTATTTTACAAATCTCAGAAAAAGTATCTCTCAGCACCAAGATGTGTGCATATCTGTGGCCTGGCCAGGATCACTTATGTGCAAGAGAGAGAGTGCAGGGTACTTACTGGATCTCAATAAGAAAGGCCTGACAACGAATGGCTAAATAAAACAGCTGTTTCAATAAGACAGAATAAGAAGAGGAATATAGACAGTGAGTAAATGTAACATCCCTTCAGATGCTGGGCACCCCCCTGTTCACGCAGCGTTGGACAGACCCCGGATGGATTTCCCCACGTCACACTGCGCAGGTCCTGTCCGTGAAGGGAAGCTCCCCCTGTTTGGTCATCTGAGCTATTACATGTTTTCTTACAGGAACACAATTCTGTTCCTAAAGGATGTTTGAACTTCCTGCTGCACGTGTAGATAACACCAGGGCCAGGCCTGTGGTGTAATCACTGGAACCAAGCAGGAGCTGCCTGAAGGCTCCTCTGTTACAATCCACCAGCTGAGTTTATCCTGCAGCCAAGGGGTTTGTGCAGTATGACAGGGCCCGAAGGCCACGCTGCATGTGCACCGCAGTGCAGCACAGGCCTGTGTATATAAATTACAGATTACACTGGTAACATAGGGGCTTCTCAGTCCCTAAGCGCAAGGCCCAAGAGAGCAGACATAGCCTGTTCGAGATCACCAGCTCCTCGACTGTCATGTCTTCTGCAAGGCTCCCAATACACGGCCCCCTCTCTTCCTCCACAGGGGGAACTCTTGACCTGGGTTTGGCAGGGAAGGTGAGTAAACTTTGCTGATACCTTGTGAGGGAAGTCTCTCATCAGAGGTATTTGTGAGTGCTTCGTCCTTGACACAGCTGTGGCAGCATGGAAAGACCTTGCTCGTGAGGCTTGAGGCTGAACCACCACCCAGCCGAGCTTCAGGTGCTTCGGAGGAAAGGCCTGCGTGCCATACAGAACAGCTGCACCACTGGGAGGAGTTTCCTGCACAGGAGAATAAATCCCATTTTTCTGCCAACAAGGCATTATCACCCTTTTCAAACTTACAAGCAGGCTGTAGAAAGGCTGTCCTATTATTACGTTTTTAACCGGAAATATCTATCAGCCCTCACTCCCCAGCTAAGGGAGTTCCGCTAAGGGCAGGCTGGTAAAGACGTGCCATTATGCAGTAGCAGCCTTGGTCAAACCATTTTTCTCCCCTTTGGTCTTAGATCACCCGGAGCCAGCAGAGCCTGGGGGTGTGCTCCGTCATTGGCCGAGCGCGGAGCCCCTGTCTGCAGGAGCAGAAACAGAAAGGAGGACAGCACCACAGGAAAAGAGCTTTGCCAGAGTGTTCACGGGGAGAGGAGAAGCCATGTACAAGAAAAAGATGAGAGGGTAAAAAAAAATAATTGCTGACCAGAAGAAAAACACTCCAGCTTCAGCTCTGTGTTGTCACTGCTCCAACCCAAGGGGACTCCACGCTTTGTCCCCCAGGGGCGTGCTTTCTGTCTGTGCAAAGTCTCTGCCTTGCTGGGGGAAGGGCGGGGGTGATACTGGTGCCAGTGTACCTGAGTGGGAGCCCTGGTCCCTGGTGTAACTGCAGCGGGTGAGGGGCTACAATGGAGTCTGACCCTGTTGGGGAAATTCCCACCGGCATAAAACTGTCATGGGAGCCATAGAACAGCAGGGAGCAAAAGGTGCTGATAAAAATGAGTGAAAGATCGGGGTGGCTTGGGGATGGGCTAAGGCAGGATCTGGCTCACCCCAACGCTGGGCAGCAAGAGAATCCAAAAGTGCCTTCTTACCTGCTCAACACTTTCGAGGTCTTGAAATGGCTGTTGTGTCACAAAATAAACAGGAAGTGTCAGACCAGACGTTTTCTGTCCAATAGAAGGGAAAAAATAGTTTTAATGCCAAGTTTAGTAAAGAAGCGCATCGGCTGTGCAAAGTATTACAATGGAGGAAAAACACAGATTAAAGAAGTTTTGACACATCTATGCTTATACATTTTTAGATATTATCATTATTACTATTATTATATTGCAATGAACAGAATTTTAAATAGTTTCTAATAAAAAGTGTTAGAGGAAGGAAGGAAAATTATTAAATATCTATAATGGTGCAGTTTATTACATAAAGTTTTAATAAGAAAGATATTAGTTTTAGGAGCTGTTTTCATAAAATTAGACCATTTTAAAATAAACTCATTGTATTCCTATTCAAGTTATGGATAATGGGACAATAGAAAAGCAACAAAAAGAACACATTTTAAAAGATATTTGTAATCAATCTAAACATTTTTAAGGTTTAATGCATGTTTACATAGCAGCAGCATATTAATGGTAAAGAAAATAAAGCCAAGGAGATAGTTATGTTGGCTGTCATCCCTCTGCCGTTTTCTCCCCTAACTCCTCTAAACATTTTTGTGTGCAATTCTCAGTTCAGTCAGTCTTTACAACTGGTGTATTTCTCTCCAGCTCTTACATTCTGAAACGGTTACAAGTTCAACTTCATGATTGATGAACAAAATTTAGTAAAAAAATTTTTAAAAAATTTAGGGCTTTTTCCCCCCTTATTTGCTAACTTGTGATTTTGTCTCATATTTCTATCAAGGAACCAGCTATTAAGTGCTTGATTTTTTTGAGTTAGGCTGTGTGTATGTGTACCGTACATGTGTGTATGTGTACCATACATAACAATGCTGAACAGCAAGGACTGTGATAGTTGCAACAATAAAAAAATTAAAGTGATTGCATGGCTTTGGGCAATTTATCTGTAAACTAACAACTTATTTTAATTATTTTCTTATCTGGTTTGTGGAGACAAAGGAATAGGTGCTGGGATTCTGTATGTATTCTGTAGTGTGGGAATATTTTATGATATTTTTAAATTTCTTGTCTGTCCTTCTGTTAGAGCTGTTTAAATTTATGTTAATCCATTATTTTAAAAATAGCAAGTTATATCTGTAGCAGATATTTATAAGAATGCAGACTTTTGTTTATATTGCATTAAGTTGATTACACAATAAATTCACTTGGCTTAACACGTCTTTAAGGTGGCTATATCTTCAAGACTAGTGTATTGCAAGATAGTTCCAAAGAACTCTCATGGATAGTTTCTGTGGTTTATATACACAGAGTTTACATGGAGAAAATAAACAGAGATACACTCTGTGGTTTATAAACTGGTTTATGTAAATATGTATTTTAATGTGTAGGAGGCTGGGATGAGGAAGGAGACAGGGTAAGAAGGCAAAGCCTTCTGACCAACTCAGGTAAACGAGATGCTTTTTTACATAGGTAATAAGTCCTGCAGCTAAAAAATATGTGACAGTTGTTTGATCTGCAAGATTTCATTTGTCCTTAGTTGAGATAGTGGGGATTTTTTTGTTGTTGGTGGGTGCTAATCTAGAAAACAATCTACAGGCTTATTGTTTCTCTGTTAAGAGTCTGTCCTAGATTCATTCTGAATTGCTGTAATGTGGAAAAACATATATCTGAAGTGCATTATCATATAAATCTCTATATAAAGCAATTGTAAAAAGGCTGAAGTGCTAATGATGACTTCATATATTATTGATGTATCATGGATAATTACTGATATAAAAGATACATTCATGACCAGCACTGGCAGTCTTTGTATAGTTTCTTAACTGACAATATTTAGAGGTCTGTTCTGAACTGAACAGATCTGGATCTAAGAGATGGACTATCTGTCAGAAAATGTCATTCTTGAGAGCTGCTTCTTTTTGTATAGAGCGCTTCTTTTTCCTTCTCTCATGTAGGATTGTGCTGAGTGTGCTAATCCTTATGAAAATACAAACAGCAAGAGAATCCAATAAGGAGAAATACTCAGCTTCATAATTTACTAGTGGTTTTATTACTTTCTTTTATTTTTTTAGTTTTTACAAAATTCGCAATAGCTCCCTACGTTGAAAAGGGCCACATAGGAGCCCTGGAAAAATGTTTGACACATGAAAAGATATAGAAAGATTTTAGAAATACTCATGCTGATGGGGAAGAGGACAGCCATAGGGAGGGGTGAGGAGATGAAAGTTCTCCACGCAGCTGCAGACAAAGGGAGGATCAGGTGGTTCAGGATTTCGTTCCTTTACACTGCCGTGCTGCCTACCATATATATATGTAGCACGTCTTTATCGCGTAGAAGATGAAAAAAACTGCCAAGGTCTGAAGAAGCTTGTGAGCTTGGAGAAAGTAACCATCGCTGTCATGGAAATTGAAGGCAAGGTGTCCTGTCCTTTGTGAGACTGGGAAGGGGTGAAATGCTGAACTTTGTGCATGGGTGAATCTGGTATAGGCTTACTTCTGTGCTGTGCTCTACCCACCTTCTTTACGGGCACATCCATCACTATCCAGTGACCAAGTGTTGCATCCAAAAAAAGATGTTCAAATATTGCAGGAGAAGGGGGATGGGACTCTTAACAACCAGACCTGTATGAACAGTCTCTCTTGTTTAAAGACACCATCTTCCTGTCGCTCCTGAGAGACTGAAAGATAGGGTGCTTCTCCCTTGTCCTAGGTGACTAAATGCGGCTGCTGAGATAAGGCTGGCTGAAGGGGCCCTCCACTGGTAAAAAAACCCAGAGAGAATGGCATCGGTTTCAAATACAGCATGTCCGTGGCCAAGCTGTCTCTGTGTCATGGGCACCAGGAAGAGGTTAAAAAGTCTTGTTCCCTGAGCTTGTCTAGTATCTGAATAAACTCAGGTTAGTCATCTTGCTTCCATTTCTCCAGACTATACTTACTGTTGGAAAACCTTTATCCAAGGAGATGCTGATGATGATTCCTGGACTGTGGACTTTCAATCAACGATAATTAAGAATCGTTTGAAGCTCAGGGATGTCTTTGAGGTTAGTAGACTCTGAGGGATATGGGGAACCACATGAAATGATTTGCAGTCTGGGGTCACTGAGCTGTAAAGAGCAGGAAAGAAGCTGCTCATATCTAGTTGGAGTTTAAAGAGTGCTGCAGCATGCTTTTGGAAAAAGTAATCATAGGACCTATCCTCTCAGGCTGGGAGAGAAGCATTTTCTTCCATCATATTATGAAGCAAAGTCTAAGAGCGTAGCTTTTCTCCTTCAAGCTCCAGAGTGGGAAATCGCTTGATTATCATCTGAAATTCCAGTCTCATCCCAAAACTGTCCACTGGATTCCTTTCTAATCTGGATCTGAGCGTGTCTGTTCAGCGAATGATGCTATTCAGCCACTTTCTGTCAATATCTGCAGTAGTCTGACACTCCCTGCCAGTCACTGGGCGCCTACATACTTCATTAAAGTCCCTTCCAGATTTTGTTCAGCAGCTTCCCTGACTGGTCCAAAGAGTTCAGTTTCTGTGAGATGAGAAAAGCTGTTCAAAAGAGAATGTCTGTCCCCTGGGAAAATCCAACCTTTGTTTTTGTTTTGTGCCAGACTTCCTGAAAGGTAGGGGAGAGAACAGTGAGTGCATTCACCAACAGTGCTCAAAGTTTGTGTCCCCAGAGACAAAAGACCCTGCTTGAATGAACAGGTCCACATCGTTGGCCTGGAAGGACTGTGTAGAAAAAAAAAATTTAGCAAAACTAATATGTTCTGCAGCATTTTGATTTCAATGTATTAGAGTTTTCTGACAAATGCTATTTTTAGTGAAACAGAGTGAAAGAAATCTATAGCTAAGTAGGTCATTGAACATCTGGGAAATCCATTTTATAGGGCATCCGTGGAAAAGAAATATTCTGGACTATTACAAGTAATAGGCTTCTTCTGGTATGTCCATTTCAAATCACAGCAAGTCCAAAGTGCAATTGTTAAAGGATCTAAAGTCATATTTTTATTTTCATTTCAGGATCTTCCACTTGTAGAATCATAAAATTATAGACTATTTCAAGTTGAAAGGGACCCATAAGGATCATTGACTCCAACTCCATGCTCTGCACAGGAATACCTAAAACTAAACCATACAAATAAAAGCGTCATCCAGATGGTCCTTGAACTCTGACAGACTTGGTGCTGTGACCACTTCCCTGGGGAGCCTGTCGCCAGCCTGATGTAACCCCATTTACTGATAGAACCCCTCTTTGAGCCCAACCTGTCAGCCAATTGCTCACCCAATGTATAATGGACTTGTCTAGCTGTGTGCTGAACATTTTATCCAGAAGGATACTGTGAGAGACAGTATCAAAAGCTTTGCCAAAATCCAAAACCACCACATCCACTGGCTTTCCTTGGTCAACTAGATGGGTGACCTTGTCATAAAAGTTAGGTTAAGTTGGTTAAGCAGGACATGAACACGTACTGGCTATGATCAATGGCTGCATTGTCTCTAAAGTGTTTTTCAGTAACTCCCAGAATAACCTTCTCCATAATTTTACCAGGCACTGAACTGAGACTGACAGACCTGTAATTCCCAGGGTCTTCCTTCTTACCCTTCTTGAAAATTTGGACAACATTTGCCAGCTTCCAGTTGACTGGGACCTCTGCAGACTCCTAAGACCATTGAAAAATAATGGAGAGAGGTCCCACGGTAACATTGGCCAGCATTTTGAGTCCCGTCAGGCCCCATAGATTTATGTGCATTCAGCTGGAGCAGCAAGTCTCGAACAAGTTCAGGGTCAGCTGGGACTTCATCATCCCCTGGTCATGGTCTTCCAGCACAGGGCTCCGGGGTTCCCAGGGCCCATCATCAGTGTTCAAGACAGAGGCGAAGAAGGTATTAAACATCTCTGCTTTGTCTACATGAGGTGACTGACCCTTTCAAGTAACAGACCAGTGTTATCTCTGATCCTCTGATATGAGATTTCACCTACAGAAGATGGCCTGCTACCTTACTGCTTGTATGTAGAAGATAACAATCACAAAATGTTGCTAACATTCCCCAGTTTCTAAAAGCCACCAATATCCTGGACAGACAGCTTGTCACTGGGAGTCTTGAGGATATTGGACAGTGCTAGATATCTCTGATGAGAAAATTCTGGATGTGGAAATGGAGGCAAGTAGCAGCTAGAATGGGGAACAGTGTCCCAGGCCCAATACTCTGCTGATATTTTTCTTCCACTGATGCGGCCCAGTGGGGCACAGGCTGATGGGAAAAAGGTACTTAAAGAGGACTGCTAAATTAGTACCTGAACAGTTGATTAATTCATTGTAACTTACTTCATCTGAGGCATTTTGATGAAAACAAGCTATTTCCTTGACTCTTGAAAAATGAATCTCTGGCAAGAGAAGGTCAAGGTGGCGAAAGGAACATCTCTGGAGACTTGCTGTCCTCTCAGCTAGTCTTGTCTCCTACCTTATGCTGCAAGAGGAATAAAAGTGAACCTAAAAACACAGAAAATGCCCTGTCGGGGCAGAGAGCACTGTCCAGACGTTGTATCTAGTAGTGGCATAAGGAGATGCTTTTTAGGGAGAGCAAACAAGCCTTGCCACTTTCTGTGGTTCATTATGATCCAGTCACACTACCTCAATACCCAGAATGACTATGGTTGGGAACCCCGCATCTTCCCTTTAGTGTCTGTTTACGGACTTGTTACCCCAAATTTCTCAGATCTCTTTTGACCCTGTCTTGCCATCTGGGTCCACAGTTTACTGGGGCAGAAGATTCTGGAAGTTCACAGCTTGTCATGTAAATAGGTATTTGTCTCTGTTTTAAATTGTTCAACTAGTCACAGTAAGTACCAGTTCTTGCTATACTAATGTCTCATCATTTATCACTGAAACACTTGTCTGCACAAGACGGTGCTAGCCTAGAGAATTTTCCACTGGCTTAGTGGGACCTATACCATGTGACTGACAGCAGCGCTTGATCTTAAAAGAGCAACTTAAAAAATCCACAGATGTTCCATTCCAGAGAAGCAAATCCTCCATCCACCAAGTGATGTGACTGTGGAATGATAATTACAGTATCCATGGTCGTTGCATTTCAGCAGTTCCACTCAGCTGGCTAAAAGAAGCAAGAAAGTATTTTTATCTGCAAGCCTGTCCTGGAACTGGACCACTAGATGTATCCACTGGAAACTCCTTGAAAAGCAAAGCACTTAAGCTGCACAAAGAGCTGTAGGAATGCAGCTGTATCCCTTGCAGTTGTCAAACTGGGTTGTTTGCTCCTCTGTCTGGTTGTTTACTCCTCTGTACTGTGCAGATGTACAAGCCCTGCTGTCAGTACCAAATGCTTGGGGATAAAACCTCTCTCCATCCCCTATTCCTGATGCTAGGTTATTTTTTCAAGACTAGGATAAATATTCATTAACTTATACCCATTTTAGTCATTAACTCTGAAGCTATGATTGGGCCTGATTCTTCTCTTATTTGTATTGCTAATCTTTTAACACAGTCAACAGAAGTACTCAAAGTTTTGGACCAGTCTAGCCTAAAGAGAATCTGGCTTATGGAAACTAAGAGATGATAACCTGTAACTCACAAAATGGCAGCACTCCTCAATTAAGTAATGTCCACTGTGGTAGATATGTCCTCTTGTTTAGATATGGGTCTTTATATCTTACAAATTCAGAAGCTGATGCTTTCAAGCTGGTCTTAAAGAGGCAGAAAAAATTGATTACACAAGTTGTTATGGAGGGAAGAGAAACACAGATGATGTGAAACCACTAAGCTCAATTTATGAAGTGGACTAAGTGTTCCCCCTCAATTTCTACTGCTGAAGGTCTTTGTAAGTAGTTGTTGGCACAGGCTATCAATCAAATAATAATCACAGTATACCTTCCCAGCAGCTTTGGGGATGGTTCTGTCACTTGTTGATCCACCTTCCATGCCAAAGCTCATTATGCTTAGTTCTTGTTTACATTGTCCTGTTGGCCTTGGCCTACCACACTCAGCCCCTGTTTACATTGTAACCAGCTCTTGGCCAAAGCAAGGCTGTGACATTCCTATGTCACAAGCAAGCAAGAACCCCCAAATTGTTTTCACAATAAAAACTGAAGGTAATTATTATGGTCTGTGTCTCTCAGGGCCATGAGTGCATTAAAAAAAGCTTAGTTGCCTTGACCACCCTCACTTGGGGCTTCCACTGACACACTGCCCATAGATGGCCCAAGAGCCTCATTTGAGCTCAGGTTTGCGTTATTAGTCCCTTCCTGAGCTATGGCGTAGGTGTGCTTGTCTCTGTCTCTCACACCTATGCCTATGTCCATGCCCATGGCCAGCCATAGATCCTGTTGATCTGTTTCCTGACCTGTGAACTGATTTTCTAGGTTGACCTCCGGCCTGTCTTATCTCTATGGACCATCCTGGTGATCACTGTGTCTGTATGTGACCTTGTTGCCATCACAGGACCTGATCCTGACCTGAGGATTGACTTCCCAGCTTGACCTAGGACCTGCCTCATCAGCATGAACCTGCCTGAAAACCTGGACTCTTGGTTGGTCCTGGCTTCTAGCCCTGGGCCTGCCCTGCTCTCCTTTTCTGGGTACACTGGGATGGACCCTGGCTAGCAAGGCTCCTTCCTTGCTGAGTGCTTTATCTTGCTTGGGTCAACTTCTCATCCCTTAGGGAGTAGGTGGTATTTGCTGCTCCCTGGCAGTGTCTGGCAAGAGCTTCTGTGACTTGGTCACAGAAAACAGTGGCTCTGAACACCTGGTCAGTTGTCTAGATTCTGCTTATCTATAATACTATGATGAAATTTTATTTCAAGCAATTCTTTTTGAGTCACATTTGCCTAGCAAATCAGTCTGTGGTCAAACAGTAAGCAAGAAGAAACCTCACATTCAGTTCAGTTCTCCCCAGGGTGTGTGTGTGGGAGCAAGGAAATGAAATACAGAATGCTGTATCTAATGTAATAGTAAAAATAAACATACCAAATGAGACTTGATATGCCAAATATCAATGATGTAGCTGAGCAATATTTCTCCATAGTAATTTAGAAATCAGAAGCTGTCTGTCTTGAACTGGCAGAGACAAAAGCCAAGTCATGAAACAGGAGAATACTCTTGTTGCTGCCATAGCTGGCTGGAGCACTGCCATTCAACTATGTGGCACATGCATATGATGCTGGGAAAAAGATCTGGGAGCTGAGGGGTGATATTCTGTACATGGGTGTCTTGTAGTTCTCATGTACAGAGAAACAGAAGGCCCTGAATCCAGTCCAAAGTGGCACCTCCACAGTCGCTGCTGGTCTCTTATGCACTGTGGCCTTTTTGTTCGCTTCTTGAGGCACGTGACATTTTAGTCTCCTACGGACTGAAATTTGTGCTTAATCTCAGTGATTTAGAGATTATGGATGATATGTAGTGCAAGGCCTCATCCAGCAACCCATTCTGGCTATCTGGTCTGTTCACATCTTCTCCACCTTCAGCCCAAGCCCATGTCCTACCACACAGCATGATGACTACTCTCCTCAGTCTGCTTCCTGAATGGACAAAGCTGCTGCTAGCTGTTGTCTCTCTCCCTGCAGCATCCCTGCTGAGGCTCAGAACTGTCAGGCACTGAAGGGGTTGGTGCTCCATCACTGGTTTGGCCTGAACTTTTCCTTCTGCAAATCAGAGCCGCTGTGCCAGCATACTCTGTATGTGCCACCCCACCTTTGCATCTGGATGGTCACTTGGTGGCATCCCAGAGCTCTGAACAGACCCAGGGAGCAGCCAGAGCTTTATCTTCCCAAAGTGGTTTTGGGAGCCTGGCTCCACTCTGCTTCCCGATCTGCAGCCCCAAAGTTGTGATGTAGAGCCACAGTGCTTTGCACTGGCATTGCCCTGTTTGCACTGCATCCATTGCTACCATGGGTCTGGTTAAACCAAGAGCAGTTTTCCTGCCAAATGATGTCTCTGTTCATCCTTGAACCTTAGCCATGGTGGTGGGAGGCAGAGTGTCTTAGTTTAAGTGTCTCTGATGAAGGTGGATTGTGGACTGGGCAGTTGGCTGTGGCAAAAGGGGTGCAGGTGGGTATGTTCTCCATCCTGCAGCCCTGCCTGTCTTACAAGACAAGAAGTAACTGTCTTAGCCTCTAAATCAGCAATCTCTGTTAACTGTAGTAGTGAGATCTGGCAGGGCTTCCCTGTCATCATCATGCATGACTTCTCTAAGATAAGACTGGAAAATGGTGACAGGGCAGATTCCCTCTGCGTTCAGTTAGCATCTGGATTATTGGTCTACCCCATAGTGAGGTCTTTCCATAGCAGCATCCTGATCAGCAAATGTCTAATCCATAGCACTTAGGCCAAGACTATTTGGATAGTTGGAGATGATTTTCAGGCCACTTTCATACTTGGATCTGATGAGCATTTACAGTTGACCCCATTGGGTGTACTCATCTGAGTGAACCATGACAGCTCAGTTGGATTTTTGGATATAAGGTCTGCTCCTCCACCCTCATAGTTCCTTGCTACATCTTGATTTCCATCGCATTTGTTTTCCGCTTCTGCCATCTGCTGCTCACAAACACTGCTTAGCCCCATATCCACCTTTTAACCCCTCACTTCTCTTAAGATCTACTCGAATGCAATGAACACAATCCATAACCACCACTGCAGCTGGTTTGGCTTCTCCTTGTACTGCTGACTGGCCTAAGCAACACAGCTTCAACCTGGGAAAAGGTAGCTGGGACCCACCACTTCAGCTGCATTTCCTAAATGTCTTCCCTTGAAGGATTATCTCACAGCTGTACCAGGTGTCCCCTGGACCTGCACCACATACCAGGACTGTTCAAAGCTATCAAGTCTACTGGTAGATGGTCCCCTGAAGATTGTCCTGCCTCTGGTATGAGAAATATCATAAAGCACTTACTGCTGCTTAAACACACAGGTTCCTATCTCACAGTCCTGCTCCATGCCAGTGACAGAAGGAGTGTTAGCTGTGATGGAGAGACTATTTACATAGTAACATAGGGCCTGAATCATGAAGAACCTGGCAGGGCAATCCCATATCTCTGGAGTCTTCTAAAGACTTCTTAAAAGATCTCTTTAGCAGTTTACCTGTGGATACCCAAGTCGGTTGGATTTCTGCCCTACCTGTGGACATGAGATGGTGAGATAGATTAACCCTGGCAGGCAGCTAAGCACCACACAGCTGTTTGCTCTCCCTTCTCCCCACACCATGGGATGGGGGAGATAATCAGAAGGGCAAAAGTGAGAAAAGCCATGCATCGAGACAAAGACAGTTTAGTAGGTGAAGGGGAAAAAAAGAAGAGAAACCCCAAATGATGCAGAGGCAATCGCTCACCACCAGCAGACTGATGACCAGCCAGTCTCCAAACAGCAGCAACTTCAGAAAAAAATCACCACAAGTTTTATTGTTGAGCACACCATTAGATGACATGAAAAATCTCTGTGGTCAGTTTGGTTCAGTTGTCCCAGCTGTGTTCCCTCCCAGCCTCTTGCCCACCTCCAGCCTACTCACTTAGGGGCATAGTTAGAAACAGAGAAGGCCTTGACGCTGTGCAAGAGCTGTTCAGCAATAGCTAAAATGTTGGTGTGCTATCAAGACTGTTTTGGTCACCAGTCTAAACCACAGCACCATATGGGCTGCTTGTGAAGAAAACTAACTCCATCCTTGATAGGGCCTTATGGTTGTAATGCCTGGTTCTGACGGAGGTTTTCTGCTCCTGATGGAGTTTTACTTCCCATGGGAGCTACAGCTCACAGGTGAATTTTGGGGAGAGTTTAACTATACGGTTACCATTGAGCAATTCCTGAGTGATTGGAAAAGCAAAGCTCCGCAATGAAAGTTCCTAGAGCTGCTCTGAACACATCTGATAGGAAAGGAACAGATGAATCACTGCTTTCTCTCAAGTGAAGCACACCTGGTTTTGTCATCTCTCTCGCTATTTAAAATCCTGCCAGTTGTGTGATGACTGTATGTCAGACTCAGCCTCTCAAAGGGAGAGTATGGACACTCTGATTTCCACTGGGCTCCTGCTTCTGGTTTGGAGTACTTACTGTTCTGCCAAGCACTTTGACACAGCATGTGCATTGAAACAGAGAGATAGAAATGAGACAAAATCAAGAAGATAAATACATAGAATGTCTGTGATGTGAAGTAGTGTGAGATGACTGTAGGAGGACTGCTTAGAGTAGAAAGTCATAGTCCAAAATACAGATATGTTCACTTTCAGCTTTTCTTTTTTCACACTGACTCCTCATGAAATATATTTGATCCACTTGTCTGATTTCTATAGCCTCACCAGTTAATGTGAAAGAACTATATTACAAGGATATTGGGATGTTTTGTTTAGCTAAGAAAATTTAATACTGAAGTAAGCACACAGGTAAGTGCTTCCCACTAACTATTTGTTCTCCACCTTGCTTGGGTCAGGACTCTGCCCACACACCCTCGTGGCTGGCTGCCATTCCACCTCATTGTTCAAAATCAGACTCATAAATCTGACCCAGTAGTAGCAGGGTGTCATCAGTTATCTCAATCTCTTACATGTCAGTTTCCATGTATGGGAACTGAACAAGAGTCTCAGTGAAGTATGATGATGCTGTGTAACCTGCAGAGGAAATGAAAGCTAAGGTGCTGGGAGAGATAAAAAGGCCATAGGTGGGTATGTTTATCTGTCAGAGTTGTAAACTCATATGTCGCTAAGGATGAGTATTTGTGTCCCTACAAGTTTGTTTTTATATGCGTTATTGCATTATTATGCATACATATATATGTATTGTGTGTGTGTACTCATACATATATATTCATACATACAGAGACACATTTTAGCCCTTTTTTAAATTTGAAGTTCACAGAATAAATCTCAAAATGCTCTGTGTTTTTTTTTCTTTCCATAAAAATGGAGACATCTACTGAGAAAACTCCATTAAATCCAGACATACAGTGGATTTTCCTTTTACTGTCAAATGTGCCAGCAGCAGAACGCTTGAATTAACACAAAATTTACCTTTACAAATTAAGTCCAGGAGACGCTTGTAAGTGTAGACTGAGACCTAAGCCTCTGTGGGATGAGTCCCCAGCTTTGTCACATTTAAGTTTTGCCTTCCCCCTTGCTTCCAGACTTCCACCGTTTGATTCTCACCTCTTTCCAATAGATCATTCAGCCAGAGAACAGAAAGCTCAGTACCTGTGAAATCCTCAGAGATTTGCCAGCTGGGATCTTGGCTGATTCAAACCTTGTCCCCTTTCGTCTTCTATGATCTAACTTCCCTTCTGTGCTCCTCGTTTTTCTCTCTAACCTGCCTGTCTTTCCTAATTTCTTTAATATGTTTCCATTTCTATGACTTCTACCTCAGTCCAAATTTGTATTTTAATGCTGAACGAAATTGTTCAGTGGAATGCTGGAATTGGTGTTACCAGACGTACATCTTGAGTTTCAAGTGTCGGATAAGCCAAAAGACATTTGAGAAAAATTGCAAACTCTCAAGACAAACCTGGCTCAGATAAATTAGGGGAGTACATCCAGTAAACAGCGCTACCGTAATACTGTCATGCTGCAGGATTGTTATGCTGAAATCTGTTTCCTGGGAGACATCTGCAGGGAGCTAGCTCCCTGTTGGCTATCCACCTCTCTATCACCTATCCTGGAGTCGCTCTGCAAAATGTTCTGAGGAAACTGTGAAGTTTCTAGATGATTACCCCTGGTGAATCTGGTCATATATACATAGCATGGCTCTACTACCACCAAAGGGAGTATTATCATGAAGGTCTAAGGAACCTGGTAGCTAAGAGTCTTGAGTGACTGTATGTCTACCATTCTGTGTGCCCTTTGCAGTGTATGTTCTCCAAAATGTATTTATGTTCAGGAGGTATGCGTATAAGGGTGGTGGTTATTTTTAGAAAAATCTTTTGGCTGGAGTGGGTGAGATATATTCAGATGTTACCAATAACTCAGCATTACAAACTACCTTCACATTTATCTCTAACATTATCTTAAGCAACTTCTGTAAGGGGACATAATTGACAGCATGAGAAATAGAAAAAATATTATGGTAATAGCTGTCCCACCCAGATATATGACCCTTGCTACAGATATGTAGCAACTTAAAGGCATACTGGATTACTGCTGTTTGCTCATGAAGGCCAGGATAGAGTTTTCCCACCCATATATATACGACCATTCTGGGGTTTATCATTATCATTGTCCTCTGAAGCACTGATCCCCATAGACAGGATGTGCAAGTTCTTCTAGAAGCATGAAAATTCACTTGTGTGGTAATCTTGTCTTTCTGATTTTATTAGGGTTAAACCAGCTGCTGGATTTGGAAGGGATTCCTCTCCTCACATTAGGCTGGCAGGAACAATGTTTCTTTTTTTTTTTCTCCTTTTGGTTTTCCACCACCTCACAGAGCACGTTCAGCTTCCTGGAGATACCTTGAAATGCTGCATTACAAGTTCCCTGGTTCTGCTTAGACTAATTTTTTCTCTTTTTGCTCTCTGTGGCACATTACTGGGTTTATACCAGGAACTACTGCTACTAAGCGCTGCTGCTAATCAAGCCATTTCTTGCAGATCAGACTAAGCATCTCAAAGCGTAATTTACTACTGCATATTCATAAATATCTACTGCAGAGACAAGGAAATAAAGAGAATACTATAGTATCAATGCCTTTCTGGCTTTATTGAATACCATGTCCATGAACTTAAAAACACATTAGTCAAACACTTTTTTATTTGTTTCAAGAAATCTCTGGGCATCTGAGTTGATTCCATTCACTCTTCCTAAGGTATGAACTAACGTAACCAATAGGGAACAATTCTGCGCTGTGAAGTGAGTAGTGACCTTGCAGCAGAAGAGGCCCTGAGGGGATGTGCTGTTGGCATGTGCTGCCTGATAACCTGCCATGACCAGCCTTCTCCTTCACAGAGGGTCCTGCCAGTATCTGAATCCCTCCTCCCTCTGTACTCCACCATTCATGTTCACTTCTGTTTGTTCTACCCTTGCAGGAAACTGAATATTTTTGGACAGTAGAATATTGAGGGCTGGCTTCAGAGAATACAAATAAATAACATCCCTAGCTTTATAATCCCAAGTCAGACTTGGCATTGAGGAAGACAATGGCTTTGTCCTCAAGGAGTACACATTCCTGGACAATGGCTCACCAGGGTTCCATTTCTGCAGCTTGCATCAGGCCATGAAATAACTGTCACAAAACCAGAGGAAACTGTAAGTGACAGAAACTGACTCAGCAGAGTCATTTCCAGCTAAACCATATGAAGAATTGTTTTGTAATTCCTTTGCTCTGCAGTTTTGGGTGTGTCAGTCAGAGGAAATCTTTTCACTAGCAACTAGCATTGTTTCAGTCATTTTTCAGATTAAATGGGAAATATTTTTTGCTGTATCTTGTGTGGGTTACAGAATAGATCCCAGGAAGGTAATGCCCAGTTCATAACACTGAGCAGATTTCTCAGGGCACTGGAAAAAGCCTATTCTTTTTCCATCACTGACCTGTCATGACCAATAGCTTCTGCAGATGCTCACCAGCTTGCTCAGGTCTTGCTCTCAGCATGCCCATGTGAGTACAGAGCTCTTCTCTGTTGTGAAGTTTCATAAATATCTGGATATTCCCCCACAACAAGCTGTCCACTGTCATAGCTGTCCAGGATGCTGAGCAGCTTGCTTAGAGTTTGCCTGAGAATGTCTGCCCAGTCGCTGACGACAGCTGTAGATGTGTCCTCACAAACACAGGGTCTGCCTTGTTTACGTGAGGATTCAGGTTCAAAGGTGTATGTTATGAGTGGTCCTTGGAATTCCACAGAATGGCCTCATGAAGGGAAATGGCAGTAACCATCACCACCTGCTGGAGCTCCGTATAATCACAAGCTTTTGTTTTCCTCTCTCCAGCGGGTTCTGCTCAACTTTCTGATGATATCTGGGTGCCAGAAAAGTTATCTGCCATGTCACAACTATGTGACTTGATGCCATTTGTCTAGATGCTTTTTCTCTTTTGGTGCATTGGGTTGACTAGACAAGAGCTGCTTTTCTATTCTGGGGATAGTGGTAATAAAGAGATACAATTTCTGTTCTTCACTGCAAAAAAACGGTTCACTTGTTAGTTCCAGCTTCTGGCAGGCAACCTTGTCTACAGCCCCAGATCCACTTCTGAATGGGATTCACCCTCTTTTGCAGTCTTTTGTTGCCAGGAACTTGCCTTCAGTTTCACCCAGTGGGGTAGTTTATTTGCATAAGAGCAAGTCACTGGTGAGGAAGTATTCAGCTGAGTAACATTACAAACGTCCAAAGTTCAGTCTTCAGGAATAGAAACTGAAACAAACATAAGACTAATAAAAGGACATCCATCACCCAAGATGCAACAGACAAATCCAGAAATACCCATGGCTCCTGTCAGTGATAGAGGTAAGTACGTATATGTGAAAAGAAGGTCTATTTCTCCATAATCAGTGTAGATATTTACTGTAGTTCTATCTAAGAAACTGGTGAGTACAGACAAATGTGTGTGTTGGTACATGAAGATATACTGGAGACACTTGTGGATTTGTGTGTCATCTCTTTGAATGCATTACCATATCTTGAGTCTTAGGTCCAGCTTCAAAATATTAATGCCTCATTTTGTTAACCCTGACGTGGCATGAGGCAGGAAGAATTCAAATTCCAAAAGACCTCTTAATGTGCAAAGAGATCTCAAAGGCAATGAAGAATGGAGCAAATTAGTTGGCTTATTTTTTCACCTATTTTCTTTCCAATGCAATAAACAACTAGAAAATGCCTCTTAAAGAATCAGTGCAACTAGACTGTGCAAGGAGCTGATCAGGTCTCTGTTGATGTGGAAGACTATTTTATTCCTGCTGAAATGTAATTTCACTGTGTATATTTCATAATTCCTCATCTTAAAGAGCTAAAAGCTATGGAAAAGTGCCTTTAGTATCTTAATTCTAAATAAATTAATTATTTTCTTCAATGAAATGAGGGTTCTTGGATCCTTAAGTTTGCTATGGATGGACTTCTACAAAAAGAAATAACTAGCCTTGATCACCTGCAATTGTTTTCATCTAGACCCTCAGCTGGGAAGGGATGAATGAGTCATAGGGTCGAACTTCTTTGCCACCACTAGAGACAAAGTGTTTATAATCAGGCAGGTCTGTGGTGCCAGAGCATAGGTATTTGTTAGTCAGAGATCACCCTCCTTTCTGCACTGGTATTTTTTCTTTGGCATTGATATTTTTTCAGCTTCTGAAACAGTTTCATAATAAGAAAAGAAAGAGCCGTTGGCTGTGAAAATGTTTTTGTCTAGATTGACAGGAAAATAACTCCAGTTTTGCCTAGTAGAAGGTGTTTCAAAGATACAAAGGGAGAAGAGATTTGATTCTGGTCTTCAATTAGTCAGGGAAAAGCAGATGCAGTACTACTGAAATCAGTGAATTTAAACTTGAGTGAGACCACAGTCTACCCTAACGTGTTAAAGTGAGCAAGGGTTCATGTGCAGCATGGTTTAAACAACCATCAAGTTTAGCTCCCAGGTAGAAATCTACCACTCCTGCATCCCAGAGTGGCTATCCTGCTGTGCAGGGATTACATATTAAGCCCTTTTAGATAAAAGAGATTTGGCAGGGAGTGTATAGACTGAAAGGAGGCAGGACAGGAGGAGTAGAGGAAATTTTGTTTTCTGATCTGCTATCCCCAATGATTCGCAAATATTTTCTATATAGGTCCTGCACCCAGAGAGAACAACCAAGGGTAAGAGATATAGTTCTATCACTGTGTACTGCCTGGAGCTCATGGCAATTTCCAGAGACAGGCAAAGCTTGTGCCTTGTTTTCCCCTTACCGTCCCTTTCCGTGCTCTTCCTTTCCAGTTGTCTCACTGCTTAGGCAAGTGCTGATCTCAGAGTACTGATGGAGTTGCTTACACTCCCAACACATCTCAAGGAAGTGCTGTGGGTGTTTCACCAGGGCCACTCTAGGGGAATAATTCTGGAGCCTTCATCAAATTCCAGATTTAGGTCATCAGATTGCAACATTCTTCAAGCTGCTTATTTGTGATGGGAAAGGCTTGGCTGGTGTTGAGAGCAGGCAATGCACAATGGGACCAAATAAGATTGAAGTGTTGGGATCATAGTACTGCTGGTACTTTTGTCGCAGGTGGAAGATACAGCCAGATGACTTCATAAGAAATTATTTGCCTGACCAACATCCAAATGTGGTGTACCTGCTGTATGAAATCAGGTGGAGCAGAGGTACCATCTGGAGGAACTGGTGCTCAAACAATTCCACCCAACATGCTGAAGTCAACTTCTTGGAGAATTGTTTCAGGGTCATGCCATCAGTTTCTTGCTCCATCACCTGGTTCCTATCTACTACCCCCTGTGGGAGATGCTCCAGAAGAATCCTGGAGTTCCTGAGGGTATACCCCAATGTGACCTTGGAAATATACGCAGCCAAGCTGTTCAAGCACCTGGATATCCGTAACCGGCAAGGTCTCAGGAACCTGGCAAGGAATGGAGTCATTATACGTATCATGACTCTTGCAGGTAACCCAACTACGCTTTGGCTTTGTCTAGGTGTGGATTGAAAATTCTGGGATTATGTGCTGTCCTGGTTTGAGTGACACAGGATTAATTTCTCTTTCAGTAATTTTACTTTTCAGTAAGGTCTCTTATAATGCTTGGGAAAACTGCATTTTTAGAAGACTCTAGTGTCCGAATTTGTGAAAATATTTACTTTATAACCAGCTATGGTTTGCAGGTTTCAAGGTCTCAGTGTTTTCCAGATAGACAGGTGCAGGGATGGGGAGGAGCGAGACCTGAGCACTTGACCCAAACTGGCAAGCAGGATTATTTCATACCATGAGGGTCACATTCAATATAAATTAGAAAGTTTTCTGAGGAGTTCTCTCTTCTATGATGGCTGAGGTCCTGAGAACTTCTTGCCCCAGTGCCAGACCCCTGAGGCCTCCCCTTCCTCCCAAAGCCGTAGCACAGTGTCCAGTGTTTGCTGTCCACTGCTTGGAGTGCACAGCTTCCTACTGATATAATTGGCTGAGTATAATCCTTGTATATTTTATATTGGTATTGGGATCAATATCGGTTCTTTAGTATCATTAATGTTAATTATTTAGTATTATTCTATCAAATCTGTTTTTTCAGCCCCTGGGTTTCCTTGTTTTTTCCCTGTTCCCCTTCCTGGGTGGGGAGGGGTCATTGGGTGATAGAAGAATTGTCTAAACAACAATAAATTGTTGTGGGTTCTTCTAATCATACCATGTGCGCTCTCAGCAGTTGTGCTTTGTAATAGTGGTGATGACTGGCATTGGGGAGGACTAGTGAGCACAAAAATGCCACTTTCTTCTGCCTTATTTCTTCCCCAATCCCATACAGCCGCAGGACCAGTGTGGTCATTTCCTCTTGCCAAATCTGAACATGGAGAACGATGTCTTTCTCTAGCCATCCATACCCCCTTTATGTACAGTGAAAAATCCTGACAATGAGATACCACCTAGCATATATATGCAGATCAGCTTGCCAGCTGCAGCAAGTAATTGGTTTCCCTTGATAGCTGGAGAACAGAAGGAAACATATCTGATGGAGACTTTCAGATAATGCATCACAGAGGACAATTATGTCTTGCATGTGTGACTTTTTGTATGTGTATCTTGCTTGCCAATTGATGTTTGGCTGTAAAAACAGTGCAGACAAGTATCTCACAGAAAGGAATGTGCATTTGAAGAGAAGAATTTTGCATACATGTCTGGATACTTACTACTGGGGTGTGCAGCTACAAAACCTACTAGGTCAAGTGCAAACTTAAAGGACATTGTTTATCTTGGGGAACATGTCTCTGGGATTATATCACCAGAGCATTGACAGAAACTCTGGCCATCCTATCAACACTAAGATCGATATGAAAATGCTAAATGTTAGGGTGTTCACTCCAGGTTTTCCCTGAGATAAGTCAGACAGGTTAATGACTGAAGCAACAAGTCTATTGTCTCACCCAAAGCTGCTGTGACCAAGAACAGGGCTGCCAAAAGGTATGCCTGAACAGTGCTGATTGCATATGCCACTTACCTTTTTAGTCCCTCCCAAAGAAGGAGCCTGTCACTCACTGATTCCTTCCGCCTTGGCAAATGTGCTCTGGCTTTATGCCCTGATGTGCTGTCTGTGATAGGGGTTGCCCAAGCCACCGTAGTGATCTCTCTCTCTCTGGCAATTCCTCTTTTTAGACATACTGCTATTTGTAGAGTTTTGGTTCCCCTTTCCACTAACTTATTTGTGTAGTTGCGAGTCATTGTTGGTCCCTTGCATGAATACCCTTAGATGAATATCTTTCTCCTGCCCGTTACCATTTTCTTACTGAGAAAGAAGTGACTCACTGACATATTCATGAAGAAAGAACTGGGCATGCCTTTCATCAAGAGTGACTGGATATCTCTTTTCTCAGATTACAGTTACTGCTGGAGAAGATTTGTTGCATGCCAACGTGGAGAAGATGGTTATTTGCCCTGGAGATTCACTTCATACATCTTTCTGAATTGGATAGAGCTCTGTCATATCCTTTTGGTTAGTAGGCACTTGAAGAAAATGCTGAGAGTTAAAAGTAATACAAAATCCTAGGAAAAGGAGGTTGGGAGGATCCTGGCAATGGTGTTAGCAGAAACAATAGTAGGAAAAATAAGCATGGGCCCAATGCTGCATGAACAGAAGGCCAAGCAGGCCAGAGGTTGCAAAGGACTATGCTGCTACATTGTGCCTTCGTGGCCAGGAGTAGAGAAGAGATTTAGCAATACTCTCAGTTTTTTTACTAAGGAAAGGGTAAATTATTTCAACCCTTTACATGGATCAGCTACAAATTCATTAGCTTGCAGCTTACTATTTGATCCCAAAAGCTCATTCAGCTTTGTAAACATGATTCGAGTACACTCTTTTTCCTTCTCAGGACAGGACCACTTATTTTAATTAAGTTCTGAGCAAGTTCAAAATCCACCCAGATTGGTGGATTCACTTTCAGGATCAGAACTTACACATAAGAGTATCATATGACTGAGATCTGCATTCCCTGTTTCATGCAATCCATGCAACTGCAGAAGTTATTTGTATGGCCTGATAGCCTACTATACAAGAAAGAGAAGGTGGTCTACTGAACAGCAGAGAAGACCAAGACTGGAGTTAACTTCCTGGCTCAGCTACCGTTTGTGGGGCAAACCTATAAGTAGAATGCGGGTTAGCAGAATGGACAGCAGGAGATAGAGGAAAGGATGCACAGAACTACACAATACATAATACAGACAGGAGCTTAAAGTCTAGAAGGAGAAAAACTAACCTGTTTGTAGGATGCTATAAACGTCTCGTTTTATTTCTGACTGAGGAAAAGGTAAACAGTAGACTTCATTTCAGTTCCATCCACCACAAACTTTACAGAAGTCTTTTAATACCTCAGGACCTGACCTTTCTAATTCTGTCTGAATAAGACATTCAAGTGACAGGATACTCAGTCGGTGGCATTATCCAGTCAGTCAGCTGATTTAACAAAGTAGTTAATGCAATGTAACTGTTAAGGAGATATTTTTCCCTTGGCTTTCAGCCTTTCTGAGTCTCCTAATGTCTGAGATTAAACAATTTAGCAATTTACACACAAATCAAATGCATAATGTGATGCTTACCACGGAGCTGAAGAGAGCTGTCTGCTAAATGCTTGTGAGTACCAGCAAACTACAGCCTACACAGCACAGTTCCCTGGGCAGCAGAATAAGGGAATATGCCCGTCAGGCATTGGTTTTAAAGAGCCAGCGAACAAATGACCTGTCCCTCTCTGTGCCCCTGGCAACTTTGTTGATTATTGCAGAGTCCTGGTGGCTGGGAAGCTTGCACTTGGACACCCATGCTGTCAGGCACTTGCTCAACTGCTCTGCTGTCTCAATCAAACTCAAGCCACTGCTAAAATGAAGGTGAATAGGGCCCATTATCAGTAGTTCTGACTAACCACCAACCCTCCAAGAAGGAATGGGAAAGTCTATGTGCTCAGACCTTGCGAATGCCCAGCCCCATTGTACTAATTGTGCATGTTCAGATAAGTCTCACTGACATTGCCAACTGACACAATTCTTGGGGCAGACCAAGACTGCCTGAGCGCAGAGGTGTAATGAGGAGAGTTCATTCCAGGCACATGCTCCAGAGAAATACAGACCGTTGTGTCAAGTCCTGGCTTCTCTGGCACAAGAAAGACACTGAGGAACCACAGAGGGTTTGGTGGAGTACCACTGCAACGGTCAGGGTGCTGGAGTACTTGCCTTACCAGGAGAAGCTGAGGGAACTGGCTTTGTTAGATCTAGAGAAAAGAAGGCTAAGGGGGATCTAACTGCAGTTTTCCACTACATGAAGGCAGCAAAGACAGAGCCAGACTCTCCTCAAAGCTGCACAGAGGGAAATTGAGGCAACAGGCACAAGCTGCAACAAGTGAAATTCCAACTGGACAGAAGGAAGAAGTCTCCCCCGACAGTGGTGATACTGGAACAGGTGCCCAGAGAGGCTGGAACAGGTACCCAGAGAGGCTGTCAGACCTCCATCCCTAGAGACACTGAGAACTTTCCTCTGAGCTGCTTGATCTAGTTGCAACTATGTTGTTGGACTAGAGGCCCCCAAAATTCTGCCTTTCAACAGGACCTAGCTCCACTGCCTCTGGATTCAGCTACGCAATCTGCCACCTTTTAAATGCTTTTGTTTCTGAGTGGTCTATGTTTCTAGGAGTTGTTTACATGGCATGGTAAATTCCAAGGTGCTACACTGTTGCCTGGAAAGCTGTGTCCCAAGGGAGGTATCTGACATGGTGAAGGTCGATGAGAGCAATTTCTTTGACTAGATGCTGTATTTTCAAACTCTGGATCATGTTGAAGAGACAACTTAAGCTTTTGGCATCTAATTATTAATGTTCATGTTTCTTTCTTCCTGTTAGGGGCTTCCTGTGTTGTTTTGAATACGAACAAGCATCAGTAGCATGCTTTCAAGCTCATTTTGTGCATCATAACATTATTCACAAGACTGGAAAAGCCAGTCCCTGGCAGTCTTCCCCACTACAGCCTTGAACTATAAGCTTCATGCTATCACCAGAGAAGACTTTTTTCACTGGCTGGGCATTGCTAAGTATTGGACACAGCAGAAGGAGCACATGAGAAACCATTTGGGAAGTTTGGATGATGCAGCCAGGCAGCCAGCACACAGTGCTTTGGGTCTTTACAAGGCTTACTGAGAGTCCAATGGGGATGGGGACCCTGTCCCACAATCGGGTCTTCCACATCTGCTGATTCTATGATCAGATTCTGTGAACACTCTCTCGAGAGGCCAGTGAGTAACATTTTTCCTGCTCTGATCTGTTCCAGAGAAGTAATCAGAGCAATGCATTCTGGTTTTGAGAATTCCTTATGAAGATCAATTCTATGGCTATGTGTGTGTTTCAGAAAATACTTCATGCTATTAGTATTTATGTAATATTATTATTATATTACTGCTTTTATTACAATACAATACAATTATATTACTAAGGATTATACTGCTTCATTTTAAGGTTTTATTCTCCCTGTTTTTATGACTGTAGAAATAACAGAATAAAAGGAAAAAAGTCAACTCTGCGGAAATTTCGCTTTTCTTGTTCAGCTCCTGGGCACATATCCTTCCCTTATAATTCCACAGTCTGGAGTCCCAGCTGTTCATTGCAAACCGGGGGAACACAGTAAAATATCTCTGCTTTTCCAGCTGGAAGCACTGCATGGAACAGTGAGGTAGGCGGTATTGAAAGCTCTGAGCTATCTCTACAGGCAGAAGGCAAAAAGAAGATACAGGTGTATTGGGCATTGCAGCAGTTTTCAGTTTGCACTGCAAATAATGCAAAACATCTGAGTGAATCATGTTGTGAACTCCACATTTCATGATTCCCAGCCCCTCCAAGCAGGAGGCCTGCAGTGTGATCCCACTGGGGAATGTGCTGCTGCTGGGATCTGCAACATGCAGACACAAATGATTATTTGAAGAATAAGGCAGGGTCTGGTGGGAACCGTGCCTATCTCTTCTAGTTGATTAATGCTTATAACATCCTTTGGCCATGCCGAAGTCTCCAGATGTTTAGCAGACATTCAAGACACGCAGAAAAGTTGCAGGCTGAGGAAGCATCTCCAGCTCCTGCTGTCTGAGAGAGTATCTAAAGTGGAACACAGCTGGCTGGGGAGCGTCTCCTACGTTAAAGAAATAAAATTACTCCTAGCAATGTAGTGGCTAAAGTTTTCTTCCCCCTGTCCAGGTCCTCAGGCTGGATGTCACATGACTTCTTTCTGGCCATTCTAGTGTTAACTCTTTGTTTCCTCAGGGAGAAATTAAATCACTTGATCAACACGTGGTTGAGAATAGCAAGGTCCATAACCATTCAGCAATATAACTTGTAAGTCACTGGTCTGCTGTGGAATGTGGCAACTGTATTTGAGCCTGATCAATGTATATATCTTCAAACATCTTCATTTGTGTCTTGCTTTGAAACTTCATTATGCTACAGAAGTTAGCTGAGTCCCATCTGAGAATCTAGAAAGTACAACAACACAAAGTTATGCAACAATGTGTAGCATCCATGGCCAGCACAATATGGAAACCTGAAGTGTTAGGAAAATCTGCAAGACCTGATGATGATGTCTCTTGCTGTAAATACTTAAGCATCATAGAATATTGCTCACACCTTAACATCACACAGAGAAGGCTTTACCCATAACAGCGTGGAAATTACTGACATTGCTAGTTCACATGAAATAATCTAAAAATGCTGGCAGGTGTCACTATGTTTCTGTACCTTGGAACTTTGACCTTAGGAAGGTCAGAGCTCAGTGTACCTAAAACTCCAGCTCTCTGGAGGAAGACAGCAGGTTGGATGGCCCAGGTCTTTGGAGTAGGATGATGACAGTGTCTGGAGATTAAATGAGATGTGAGTTTGAATTAGGAGGGGAAGGTGGGTTGACGGGAGAGACTTAGTTTGAGAAAACCCAAGAACGAGAACAGAAGCCTTCTGTAAATAGCACTTGGTGAAGGGGGTAAGATAGTCCAGAAGCTAGGGCTGTGTCAACCACATTGTTCTACATGAGAAAGGACCAGTAGTCCAGTAACGAATATACCAGCCCAAAGCTGATCTTAATCCTATAATAGCAATATGGTGACCTGCTCCAAATTAATTGTTTTTTCCTGCAGTAACATCTGAGGGTGATTACAGACCCTGCTGTGAATCCTCCAACTTTGTTCCTGGCAGTCTCAGCCCATCTCAGTGAACTATTACCATGAAATAGCTTTCCTGCAGGCAAGCTAGAGGACAGTGGCTTTACTGCAGGACAGAGGGGTTATTCCTGGCACACCAAGAGGTACCCTATTCTTGTTTTGAGTATTCTTGCTAATGCTCATCTGTTTAGCCCCAGGCCAGGGAGCCCTGAACGAGGGTAGGGCAGTGCCCAAGGGAGAAAAGCAAGGGAGAAGTCGCGATATACAGCGGAACAACAGAGGATGAAATGATCGATGAAGGAGGAAGAAAATGAGATCTCACCAGGCTCCTCAGCTTCGTTTAACACAGGTCTCTGCAGCATTACCCAGTGCACCTTCTCTCAGACAGATGGTGCAGTAGCTGTGATTCTCTTCAGGTTGTGAGGAATGCCTTGGGGCATTAATAACAGTAGGTCAGTACTAGCAAGAATATGAGATGGGTATGCAACAACAACCTGTAGCTGTTGGGCCTACTCCTGTTTCATCATCCTGTCTCAAAGCAATATCGGCAAGTGCCCACTGGCTCATCAGGGAGCAGTGAGTGCCTGCACAGGGACGTGCTTTTATGTCCCTTTTCAGATCCCTATAGTTACAGTTTTGACTCTCTGACTCTTACTCCCAAAACAAATGTTTTCATTTGTTGTCCCCTGTAATTATCTGTTTTTCTGTCCAGCTTCTTGCTTGTTTGTTCTTCCTTCTCAGAAGAGCTAATCAGTCTTGCTAGAAGTCCCAAAACACAGCAACAACGGGTTCCTGAAAGTGAAATACTAGGGAAGAGAATAACAAAGTGAGAAGATGTAATACTTCTCGCCTAACACGCTTTCAGACTCCAGCTCTCTTCAGCTCTTCCTAGGCAAAACATGGTTTCTGAGTATTCAATAGCCCTTTCTGAAGCATAAGCAGCTACACTGCTGTTCTGGGAGAGGAAATGAAGCAGGATATTGGAGACAGCTGAAAGCAAAGACAGCATTTTATGGAGACTGTAACAACTCCAGCCAGATTGTGATCAGGGTCCTGTGGCCCTACCCCAGCACAATTGAGTCTGGGTTAGAGGGGTGAACCAGAGATGTGTCCATTTGCTCAGCAGCAATCCTAGTCCATTAGGCAAGAACTTTGCAATGGTGAGGGACCTGTAATGTGTAGGACTATCACTAAGAGAGCAAGAGGACACATGATAAAGCAGAAATTATGAACAGGGCAGCGTGAGCAATGGTGCCATACTCCTGGTGAAGCCTGGACTCTGAAGTAAACACTGTCACAGGCTGATGCCCCTGCCTGCCCATGTCATATCTGGCTGAGGATAGTCTCTGGCTACAGCTGAGCACTGGGGCATAATGAGGCAGAGATCTCTAGCTCCCCCATCCCTGTCATGGGTTGGTTCTGCTACTGCTACTGTCAGCTCTGGGCATTACCAAATCATTCAGCTGCACAGAAGTGCCTGGATTATCTGAAGTGCACGGACTCATTTTAATGAATGAGTGCATGATTCTTCACAGAAGGCTCAGCCCTTTCCTACTGAAGACAGGAGGGCAAACTTTCTCTGGTCCATTTGGAAGCTTGCTAGTTCAAAGTCAGCCCAGTGACGTTTTTTACACCAGTTTTAGCTTCCAGAGTGAACTTGCAATCTTGTATCCCTGCTGTGCTCCTACTGGCGTGTAAGGTCCTAGAGGTGGGTCTACCACACGGTTAGCCTATAAAGGTAACCACAGAAGAGAGCTGGTCTACTCTCATCTCATCTTCTTCTGTCCCTCTGGACTGGTAAAAACATTGTTCCAGCTTGTAGAGTAGGCTAGTTCTTAGCTGTGATTAATAACAAGACTATGTCATGGAGACATCAACATTCTCCCTGCCCTGGAACCTGGGTGCACTCACCCATGTGAGGAGACAGGCCCCTTGTAGGCAGGAAGATTACCTATCTCAATACCAGCCCCGCATCTTCAAAAGTCACATCAGTCCTTCAACTGGTATGCTTCATAACAATAATGACAACAACAGCAGCAACAATGGTGTTTTAGCTGTGTCTTATACAGGTTTGGAAGCCTGAAGGGAAACCTGACTGTCACAGAAGTGCATGAGAGATTTAAAAGCCAAAGGCTTTTTCAAAATACTTGCCACACTTTGGCGCCTACCCTTCTGCTCTGACCTCTGCTCTGACAGCAACCTGCTTTCTCCTTCCCCTTCCGAGGTTCTGTTTATCCCTGCTGGCACTGTCAGAACAATCTGTGCCAAGCCCCTCCACGTTTCTTCTGTGAACCAAATCTGATTTCCATTGCCGCAAGTATTTAATACATATGTGATTAAATAATGAAATTTCTGCTCATAGAAACATCAAAGGGTCGGCACCAGGGAGGAAAGAAAAAACTACTCAAGCTAGAGGACAATGTTGGACACAAATACATATAGGCTAAAAATCCCTGAAGGGGCAAGTAGCAGAGGGCTGGGCTTCATGAGCCTAAAGCCCCTTTCTGTCCTGGTTTCCAAGCACCAGCATGCGGGAGAGGGAGAGAGAGCACGCAGGGAGGAGACATGCTTTGAAAATGCCCCTTGTA
Source organism: Burhinus oedicnemus (assembly GCA_008921705.1). Taxonomy (NCBI): domain Eukaryota; kingdom Metazoa; phylum Chordata; class Aves; order Charadriiformes; family Burhinidae; genus Burhinus; species Burhinus oedicnemus. Next base: position 68,242 of record VFFE01005017.1, read on the forward strand.
TTTGTAAGGGCCTGGAGTGTGTCTTTGCATTGTTTAACGGTAATCTGTTTCTTATTATTGCAATGTGATGTCCAAGGACACTGTGTACTGACGTGGAGTAATGCTGTGTGCAGCTGTGGGAGTGATGTCAGTGTCGTGCTCTTCAATAGGCATGTTCTGGGAGTCCGGGAGCTGTTTGCAGCCAGGAACAATATCCCTCCAGCCATCACCCTCATAAAGGGTGCCAAACATCTCCACGCACAGGAGGTGGCAGCCATGCCCAGTTTTCCACACTGTACCAACAACCACCCACCCCTTATTTATCCCGTTTCCTCCATTATCAAAGACTGATCCTGTACCTCGCACTGCTGCAGAGCTGGAGCTTTCACAGAGCGGGTGGTCTCTGTATCCCAGCCCACCAGGGCGATAAAGCACATTAATTGTCATAAGACTGGATGCATCCTGAGGGTCTGATTGCCAAAAGGTCATGCAGGTGGCTGCGTACAGAGACATGCAGGATGACATTCTGTAAGGACGGAGGAGCTACCCCCAGCCCATGGGGTTTTCAGCAGCCCCCTGGCCTAGTGAATGTGTGCTTACAGTAAAGGTGTATAAAGCTTGAGCATGCAAAAAGCACCCAAAACATTACACACCCAGTCATGGGGGCAGGTCTGGTGAGAGCTTGCATTTGTGCCAGATTTGCTGGGAATCTTTTGTAATCCTGTCATTAATTGTGGCTGTAGTCCTTAGGGTGTGAGTCACAAGAGAACGGGGAGGTGGGCACACTCGTGCAAAGCATGGCTCGTGGCAGCAGCTGTACAGCTATTCAGATGCACCTGTGCCTTGTTCATCGCTGCAAGCTGTGGGATGTTGGACCAAGTGAGACTGGGGTTTTCAGCTAGCACCATAGGCCCATCTCCATAAGGGATAGGACATAGACACAAGTGGTACTCCAGAGTTTATAAGCAGTAGTGAAATGTTTCCTATATACACAGTCTACAAAGCAAGTAAAAAAAAATCTTAGGTTAAAAAAGTAATTTTACTACATTACAGTCATCCTCCAGGGAGTTATTTTTGGCTGAGACACCTAATGCATTTGAGGTTGAATTAATTAATGCCAATTCAAAGAATACCTTGTAACAAATAATATGAATTGGTATTTGAGAACAGAAAAAGAACAGTTAAAAAGGATCTCTATAGCAGGAGAGCTAAATTCCTATAGCTAAATCACATGGCTTAGCTAAACTATCCACTCTGAATTTAATCTGGTTTAGATTCAGATGAAGCAACCCAGGATGCATTCTGAATCCAGTGTAGGTTTCTTTGTATTTACTCATTGCATTTATTCTCCTTTTGTATAATGTCAACAATTGTCGTGTTTCAACAAGTATCTTCAACTCAATATTTGACAGCATTCAAGCAAAAGCCAGTGTCTCAACTCCTTTTCCAGAAAATGCTACTTTTTCTAGTAGCTCTCCAACAATGTCACTCAGGACAACCGTGTTGTACAGACCAATACCAAAAGTGAAAGAGAGAGATCCTTTTTCCACCTCTGCTTCTCTTCCTGTTTTGTGAAGTATATTGAGTCAGCACTTCTTCTGTGCCCACTTTGGTCAAGTATGAGTCATGAATGGGGACAATAGGCTTGCAATCAATGAAGGAAGCATCTCGAACAACTTCAGCATTTACATCCCAGATTTTTGATAGGATTTCCAAAGTATCTATTGCCTGAACACTTTATCCACCTTGATCTGCTGGGTGATACTGTCAACAACATCAAAGTTACAAGGGAAAAGGATAAAGACAGTTTAATAGGATAGTGACAGGTTATCTCTCCAGAAATCAGAAAGGGTAGAAGACACGTCAATCCTTTGTGTCAACTTTTACTTCCCTTACCCATGTGGTACCAAAATAATGATAAAATCACATGCTCATTTGTAAGACCTTTTATTTATATAAATAATATGCACTGTATCAAACAAATATACATCACCATGCTTGCAAATTAATGCTTTGCAAAGAACTCTCATTGCTATTCCTGGTTGAAATTCCTTGAGCTGAGTGCCTCAGGAGCTGGAAGTCGTAGGAAGCTTGTGATGCACCCAGTTGCGACGTCTCCAAGCAGGAGGGGGCACTGTGGGAGCAGGGCTTTCTGGTGTTCTCCTGTGGCTGGCCTATCACCAGAGAAGGTGGTTTGAGGAGCAACACAGGAGCCTCCAGCCTTAGCCCAAAAAAGGAACAGGATGGAGCAGAGAACTCACAGCCATCATGAAGGAAATGACAGAGCACCCTCAGAATGTGGGACACACTTGGCCTTGGCAAAGCCTCAAGAGGTTAGACTGCAGAGGACAATTCATCTGTAAGTTAGGTAGTGGGAAGGTGGTGGTGAGTAGGCGTGTGCTATGAACCCATGTCTTCAACTTGTGTAAAGACCGTGTCCACAAGACCGGGTGCTGATGGGGTCCCCTAGTGGAAACACAGTGATTGCCAGGCAGGAGGATGCTTTAATTTTGCTCCCTACAAAAGATATCTATCTACAGGCTGTATACCTTTGCTCATGCCGGGTGTTTTTTCTGGTCAGCTCTCAGTACAGTCACCAACTAGCCATATCTAGCCATATTATGGGCACTAAAAGGCCTGAAAAAATAGAAGACTGTGCCTCCAGCAGAGAACAGTTGGCTAGGGACGGAGCATTATTGCAGGACTGATCTAGAAGGAAATGCTCAGTGGATGAAGAGTACTCCAGTAGTGAGAGCTGTGGTGCTCCTGCCTGACGTATGTCAAGAAACAGATGGTTACTGTTGTGGATGTCAATATATCATCTAAAAAGACACAACCTCAGCCTACGTGAATGAGACATTAAATCTGAGGGACAGTACAATGTGGAAATGAGGTATGTTTTCCAGTAGATGTATGCTGCAAAAACATTGCAGTGGTAAAGTGCCTTGGTGGGTCCTTTCCTGGCTAGGTGGGAGGTCCACACACTGATCAGTACTGACCTCGAGCTGCCATGGTTCTCAACATAGTTAATAGGAATTGAGTGGACTTCCTATTTCTGCATGGGAAATGTCTTGCTGGATGCCCAGAATTGCAGTTTGGACTTGAAAATGTTGGGCAGCGAGTCTTCTGCTTTCATTTTAGGCTTTTATTGTCTATTTTCAACCTCTCCTAGGGCACAAAACCCGGACCCACAGCTACTGAAGCTCTCCCCTTTCTGGGCAGGAGGCACCACAGGGCCTAGACTTGCACACAATCCACTTAGAAGACCTGCTGGTTTCAAGTGAGGTTTTCAAGCTAAGCTAAGCTACCTGGGCTGTCCAGGACTCACTTAATAGTCTCAGTTGAGCTGTCCAATAACTGGCTAATTTTGCTGTTAGGACGTAGGCTATACCACTTAAATGCTGATGGTTTTCAACTTCCTACCTGCATCCAGAAGGACAAATACACCATTTCACAGGGGAGGACACAGAGCAGCTCAGTGTAGTGCAGCTCTAAGAGCCAAGAGATGTGCTCCCTGAAGCCCTCATGAAATGTGCAGATCAGTGTCGTGCCAGTGAGTACATAGTCGCACAAATGATTTGCAGCTGTCTGCTCCCACCAAGGCAAGGCTAAACCTGGGACTCCACTTAGTGGATCACCTGAATTAGCTCTGCAGGGACCGAGGGAGGGCAAAGGGCTCTCTGGCAATGTCACTGCAGTCCTGGCTATTCCCAGCTAGCAATGGATGAGGTGTGAGTCTGGGGAGTGTGTCTTCAGAAGATCAGCCTAATTCTCCTCGGAAATTAAAAAGTAAGGATAGTCTTATCTCTAGACACAGGGCTGGAAGGAAAAGAGATCTAAAGAGGAAAGAAGAGAAAGATCTGTTGTAAGGGAGGGAGTTGGAAATCAAAGAAAAAGTGTTTGTGAAATCTTCTGATTGCTGACGACTTTCACTTCAAAGTCCCAGAGTTTTGAAGGCATCTCGTAAATCATCTACTTCGTACAGTGGCTGCAGGATGAAATAAAAATGGTAGGTCAGTTGTCAAGTGAGCAGGAACCTATGAAGAGCGGGAAGATGGAAGGAATGGCAGGAGATGGGATGAGAAGTGGAAGAAGGGGAAGAGAATGAGGAAAGGAGATATGAAGGAAGTAGGGGGAGAGAGACATGAGGGACATGGAAGGTGAAGACACAGGAATGAATGAAATGGCAGATGGCAGAGGGGCATCTGAATGAAAGGGCAGCAAGAGCAGAGAGAAAGTATAGCAAGAAAGAGAGGAAGAAGCTGAGGGGAAGAAGCACTGGAAGGACATGGAGAATTGGCCCTCACCAGGAGGATCCGTCGAAGTTTCCTGGACAGATGGACAGAGTTTTCATGCAGCCCTTCCCAGGCTTTGAATGTCTTTTCCCTGTTCTCCACAAATGTGTTCCAGCAGTAGAAGTAATCTGTGCAAGGCACATGGGAGTTACAGAGTGCTCAAGAGTGCCCCAGAGAGGACACTGACCTCTCCTAAGATCACTAAATCATCACATCCTGTCATCTTCTCTGGCTCCTTGTCCTAGCTTCTCCCACCCTCCTGGGTCTCCCTAACCCCCCTCTGTAGCTTTCCATCATCTCTTTCTCACCTGCCCATCTCACCTTTGAAAGTCATGATGGCAATTTGGGCCCCTGCCCTGTGCAGGCGCCTCAGCCCCTCAGGCTCTGCCTTGCGGTCCTCACAGAAGTAGAGGCGTGCTGTGAAGATGCGGAGGGTCAGGTTGGGGTAGGCGCGCAGGAAGTCGGCCACATGTCGGGCGCAGTCATAACAGGGGCTCCAGGAGGTGAACCAGGTGATACGGTAGCAGCGGCCCGGGTCCAGGTCCCAGGCTGAGATGTAGCGCAGGAAAAGCACCTCCACATGACAGCCCATCTTCATGAAAGAGGGAGAGGGGCAAGGAGTGAGGCAGGGGGGTGACAGGGAAGAGCAGGGTGTAAGAGGGGGGAGGAGGGAGGTGTGAGCTGGATGGGGTGTGAGGGGAGGAGAAACAAGGGGGGGGGTTGGGCCTAGGGTCAGCGCACAGAGGGAGAAGGCACAGTGGTACCTAAGTGGAAAAGGACAGGGATGCACTCGTGTGTAGGGATACACAACAAGCGGAATGGCTGGGAGCTAAGTAGAAAAGTAGGTAGACTGGTAAAGCAGCAGGGAGGATGGATGTCTTGCTGGTAACACACTTGGGGGAAGCATAAAGTACAGATTTACCTGAAGGCTGCATCCCCCAAATATTATGTAACAGTGCAGCGTCCATGCTTGTGGACACATGTGCCAGTGCCTGTGTTGCTGTCACAGCCCTCATTTCCCTGCTGCTCCAGCCGAACTGGAGCTGCATGCACCTCAGCATACAAGGTGCTAGATATAAGAACCGGACGCCAAGGTTTTCCCCGTACCTTATTGCGCAGGTATCCAAAGTCCAGGGAGCATGATGTGGCACTGTCACGGCGCTTAACAACATAGCAGAGGTAGGTTTCACGCCGGCCCTTGGCCCAGCGCAGGTTCTTGAAGTTATAGAGGAAGAGTTTCCTTTTCATCAGGAGGCTGCAGGAAAAGACAAGAGAGAATTTACATTAGCCCAACCCTGGAACGAGCAGTTGACCATGTCTTTGTTGAGGGCTCAGCACCAAAAATATCCTTGTCTTGTCCAGGCCTCTCAGTACAAGAAGAGCATCAGTAATTTGCATGCAATGTGGTAGGGAAAGGTTGCAGACGTGACTGTGGGGATGAAGCAGGTGACCTTGTGAGTGGAAACAGTAAATGAATTAGTAGTGATTAGTCAAACAGCAACTATGGCTGGGTAGAGTGCGAAAATATCTGCAAATATCCAATAGATGGACACCAGTGAGGGAGAAGGACGAAGGTGTCTGAGAAGACCTAGGAAGATGAGGGGGTGTGGAATTCAAGAAATATTATGTCTGCTGCATGAAACCCTGAAAAGCCACTGGGGCAAGGGATGGATCAAATTAGAGCCTGTTTAGAGAAGACTGGACAGAGTTTCTTCCCAGCATTGCCCAAAAGAAGAGCATGGTTGAAAGTGTGGAGGGCTTGGGCAAGGTGCCATACACTAGCTGACATAATAGGTAATGGGGTGGGCATGCTGACACCTCTCCAGACACAAGTACCATTCCCACATTAGACAAACATCAAGATTTGTGGGGGCCTGCTCCCATGCCCAGCAATCCTGCTGGGGAGAGGCAGCAGGAGCATGGGGAGGGTAAGGTAGTCGTGAGACATATCTAACAGCCTCACTGCCAAGTGGAGGTACACAGGCAGCTGAGAACAGCTGTGTTCATTGAGGTGAGATACTCACCTCCCCCACAGCAATGCAAAACAGAAGTGAATGGGTTAAAAATAATCATGTCCTTTGTCATCTTTTCCCTCTGACAGGCTGATGTTCAGCAGGGAGATCGGGTCACTTTAAGTGATACCGAGCTGGGTTTTCTGGGGGGGGGGTCTCCAGTGAGGTGTAGGAAAGGGGAAATTTGGTTTGTTAGGAATTTAAATCCAATTTAAATCAGAGAGTCTAAGCAAGGAGAGGTCCTTATACAAAACCCCTTGGTCTGTTTGCCAATGTCACCATAAAGCCTGAGCACTGCAGAGCACTTAATCTCTAGCTGATAGTGGCATCCTCTGTGCTCCTCCAGGAGCTTCTCTCTGTTGTGCACCCTCACACATGGCCATTGCACCACAGGTGCTCATTCATACAGTCATGCACATCCTCTTGTCTTTTGTTACCTCGTGCACCTGTTTTGCTCTCCTGTGGCACTCCCTATTGCACCTCACACCACTTCGCCAGAGAAGCACATTCTTCCCTCAAGCCCCCTTGCTACCCTGATCATCCCACAGATAGGCAAGCCACTTACACACATCCTCTTTCCTGCCATATTGCCCTCAGCGTGCAGTGCAAAAATACCTGTCCTGCTCACACAGAAAGAGCAAGCACACATATACTCAGTTATGCCACACTTGATACATGCATGCTCCTAGAGAAGTGGGTCACATGGGAGTTGTGGCATGTGTCCTGCTAGGAGAAAGTCCATAGAATACAAGGTTCTGCAGAGTCCTGCACACACTTAGTGCCTCTAAGATGGGAAAACATCCCTACTAAGCATTTTATGCAGCCCAACAACAGCCTTTTGCGGTTCCTGGATGTCTGTCCTGTAAGCACTGACCTAGTCCTGCTTTGCTGGCCTTGCAGGTTGTGTCAAGAGTACAGCACAAACTGATCCCACTGCATTTCGTCACCCCTTTCTCTGGCAGTTCACATTGGGTGTGTGTTTCCCCTACCCACTTTTCTCTCTTGCACTGTATGTTCTTCATCACCAGTTTTGATTTATTTCTCACACTTAGAGCCTCCCCACTTCCTACAACCTTAGACTCACTCTGTTTCCCTGCCTTTGTACAAACATATATGAGCATATGTGTATATTCCCTAACACACACACACATGTGTTGGTCCCCTCACAAAACTGTCAACCAGTGGTTCACCTCAGGCTTGTCCCTCTTAGATGTGTGTTATTGCAGAGATATGGAGAAGACTCTGCCCTGTAACAGAGGTGCTGAAGAGGGGACACCTCAGGTTGTCCAGAGAGGATAGCCCAGACAATCGCATGGGAAATGAGCAAGTATGATAGACCAGAGGGTTGCAAAGCTCTTACCTGGAGTGTGCCACAACAGCAAAAAACAGAGCAGAGGACTTGTGAAAAATTCAATCACTTGTTGAAAAACTATATAAGCCAGGTGAAAACCAATTACAATTATGTTGATGTTTCATCAAAACCCATGTGGAAAAATGCTTTTCAACACATCATAAAGTTTAGGGAAAGCAGGCTTTCCCTTTTCTCTTTTTTGTTTTGGGCAAAAACATTTGCTTTCAAATTGTTTCTGATTCTTCTTCTAACTTTCCTTTTTCTCACTTCTTCCCATTTTACTCTGTTCAATGGTTTTGCTCCTGTGGAGCAGCAAGTGGATGCAAATAAGAGTGAAGAACAAGAAATGACCCCAAAACCCAGAAAAATAAAATGATGATAACTTGGGTTATTTTTCAGTGTCAGAACAAAGTGAAGACAATTTTGAATCACAGAAGCCATTTGTTCAACTAGAAATGTTCATTAACATCAGTTCCTGTTTTCCGTTCTCTCTGGAGTTCACCGTCCCAGGGTGTTTTTGCTAGGGAGGATTTCAGAATGTGACCGGTACAAGAAGAAGAATAATGAATAACCAGATGTTGTGGGGAGCAACTGAGCAAATTTGCAGTTAGGTACAAAGTGCTGGATACATGTGCAATTTCTATAGCTATAGGATAGCTCAAGGGAAAGCAGCAAGGACATAGGAGCTCTGATTACACCCAGGCACTGAAACAGCAGACTGAACAGAGACCTTCTCCTCAAAAAAACATTTCTGAAGCCAATCCTCAAAGCAGAGTGAAGGTCCCTGAGTGTGTGAATGATAGGCAATTGTGGAGAGTGATTAGTGATAATGAGCTTGCAGGGTAATTGCGGTGCAAGTAGAGGAATCCAGTGCTGGAACGGTCTGTGCTTACGAGCACAAGGGTGCCAGAAGCAGAAACAGAGTAAGAGACAAAGAATAGGTGGATAAGGAGAGAAGAGTGGGCAGGGATTGAGATGCTAAAGCAATGGATAGCATCTGAATGTTCATCTTTCTGTCATCTTTTTTTGTTTCTAGAAAAGAAAAAGAATGAAAAGGAACAGCGAATAGTCACGAGAAAGAGAAATGACAGAAAGGGAAAAGAGTACAGGGTGGCAGATAGTCAAAGAGAAAGGATGACAGAGGCACAGACATGCAAGGTGCAAGAGCAGGATGGGGTGGGGAGTTAGATCACTGAGTCAGATGGGGAAAAGGACGGTGAGTACCAAATGGAGAGCAGGTTAATTCTAAGAGAAAGACCCTCATTTCTTATATGAGCGAGAAACTGGAGGCACTCATTTTACCTGTCCATTATTGCCAGGGTCTCTCTCAGGTGACGGGGTTGCAGAGAGCTTGTCTCGCAGGCTCCGTCTGTGCAGCCCTCTGACTTGGTGTACAGAAATATGGACGGCCCCGTGTGTCCCCTCCCCATTCACCCCTATCTACCCCCTGCTGGGCTTCACTGGGGTGTGGTTGAGGGAGGAGTTAGAAAGGTCTCTGGAGCTGCAGGAGCTGAAGAGCAAAGGGTTGAGATGCAAAGGGGCACCGGTTCTGAAAGATGCTTGGCACCCATTGGTCGCCTCCCCCTGCTGCACTCCCCATTGGGCCCTCCCCGCCTGAAAAATTATTCTGAATTAATGTCAATAACATAACGAGGCAGGAAGCATTGTCTAGTGGTTAGAGGGGGGCCTGGGAGCTTGTGTACCACTAACGTGAATGTGGGCAAAACCACACTATCCCTCCGGGCCTCAGGCCTTGCAGCTGTGCAGTGAAGAAAGATGGTGACCCTGCCCTGCCACACCACAGAGGGAGCTCTGCCCAGTGCCCTGCAACCACCCAGCTGGAAGGAGCGCAGGGAACACCAAACTGTTGGCAGGCTTCCCCCCCTTCCTCTGTGTCCCCCTGAAAGGCCTGGCAGCTGCTTGGCAGCATGGGGCAACAACTGAAGCCGAAGAGGAGAATGAGAGGGACCCAGCTCTGGAGAAAGCCCAGGGTGTGAGGGGGCCCCACTTCGGCACCTGAACATGGCTATGGGCACTGGAACCGTGTCAACATGCCAGGAGCAGTGGTGAACCTGCATTGCAAAGCTGAATGCAAAGGACCGATGGGGAATGACTCAGGGCCTGATGCTGCTGTTGCGGGCGGCACCGGCGCTGCAACCTGCTGGCGGCAGGGCAGCTGCCAGGAGCATGGGTCCGACGGCTATGCTCAGCAGGCATGCGGCTGTATGCCGTCACGGCCAGGCTCATGCTCAGGATGCACACTCTTCGCTCCGCCAACACTGCTCTCGGCCTCCCGGGCCCTGCTCTACCACAGCCCAGCAGCACCTGCCCGGGCACCCATCCCCTCTGCAGGGCTGAAGGACAGCCAAGGGATGGGGCAGGGTGCTGAGGAGACAGCCGGAGGACATTCTGCTCTGTTTCTGCCTCAAGCGGGGCACAGTCAGTGCTATGGCTGAGAAACAGGGCTTTTGTTTACCTCACGCTAGGGTAGTTCTTCGTTTTTTCTCTGCTTCATTTACTTTCCTTATTAATTTTACTGGCTTTTGGCATGCTAGGGCTGTGTGAAACTAGTTTATGCAAAAACATGAAAAGGAAAGATGAGTTGCCAGAACAGAGCAGATGACTCTCTAGCCCAGCGCTTTGACAGTACTTGCCTTTCAGAGCAGCTGGCATGGCATACTTCAGGAAAAGGAGAAGCACTCCTGGAAGGTCCATGGCTGGGCTTGGGGAAATGTCTGGGTAGGGCACATGCTCAACGAATCCACATTTTGACAGCTGCATTGGTCTCAAGAATTGTGGCAGTTATCCTCCTTGGGGATTTGGCTCCTAGTGTTTGACCAAAGCTAGGAGAGCCTGCTCGCCTTGCGAATCCCTGTCCTATTCAACACAGTCAAAGAGGATGCTCCTGCTAATGAAACAGCTGTCCCCTTTCAGCCTTTGCCTTAGCAGCATCTTGTGACAAATCTCCTAGGTCAAACCAAGAATAATTTTCTCCCCTTTTCACACCGGTGTTTTCTTTTAATAATGCAAGGAGGATGTTTGTTACACAGGACATCAAAAAAAGAAAAGAAAAAAAAAAGCAACACACCCCGGGAAATCTCCTTCTTAGAGATCACAACTGTTTGTGTTTCATCAGATAAATTTAAGTAGCTTCAGCTTTATTCTTGTTCTGGCTCCTAATTTCCATAGCCAAAAGCTTGCAGAAAATTTTACATAACATTGTCTGCTCTAAAAGGAGTCAAGAAATATCTTCATGGTCAGCCTGGTCTTCCCCATAAATTAAATTTGCGCATAATGATTTTCTCAAAGGTTTAACATGTCAAGTCTCATAAAATGTTTAACTAGATCCTTTCTCTGGTGCTGCCTCTAAGTGGAATACATTCTTCCATGTTTAAAACATCAGTTCTTTTCCTTAAATGTTGAAAGCCTCTTTCCTCTCCACAGAGATAAAAAAGAAAGAATGCATAAATGAACAGATGAACTATATTTATGTCACTCTTGCAGGGCTCTCAAGTCTAAATACTGATGTAGGCTTTCTATTGCCCCTCTTTTAGACTGGTAACTTCCCTCACAGTGGAGGTGCAAGTGCACAAAGTCAGTGGCAGTGACTCCCTGAGTCTAGCTCTAATCCCCAGAGACGAAACGTGTTGGTGTGGAGGTGTTTTTAGTGCCTCATAGCAAAGTCTAGGGCTACACTTCCAGAGGGACCCTCAGCTCCTATGCAGTTCTGCCTAAAGCAGGAGCTGCAGTCTCCTGCCAAGGCAAGATCTTTCTTATTAGCAGATGTCATCTCTGATCTGGTTAAAAAAAAAAAAAAAGTTTGGAAAACCATGGAAAGGTTGCTGATCCCTGATCTAGGTGCTAGTCCAGCTTCCTCTCTGGCTGCAAATTGCCAATTCTCTAACATATGGTGGGACCCTTTTGGCTAGGAGCTATTACATGAGAATCAATGCTGACCACTCCGGTTTTCCTTCCTTTCTGCTCAATGCAAACTTATTTGGAGAAGGGACTGGAGGTGAGAGAGAAAAATAATTTTACTGAAGATGACTCCATCTCTGATCAAAGCCCCGGTCAGTTAAAAGCTAGTGGAGAAGGCTAGAAAGGGTCCCTGTGCTGGTGTGGTTGGAGTGTTATCTAGCAAGAGACACTGCTCCAGCTTATCAGGATCACATAAGGATGTCCTAGGATGTTCAGGTTTCTTGTGCTCTGGGGTCTATTACCTGTGTTGAAGTGAGAACAACAGAGAAATAACAGCAGGCTGAAGAGCAGTGGTCAGGTGTAAAGGAGGAGGAGGAATATCACCATTGCTGTTACTAAAGATTCAGAAAGCAAACTGCTAAAAAATCAGAGAGCAAAAATGCGGTGAATAATTAAAAGAAATTACCTAGCCCCAAAGCAGAGGAGAGGTTGCTTGTTTAGTCAACAGGAAGTCATGTGTTGGTGTGTACTGATATAAATACATATTTATTTTTTCCATTCACCCTTTGCTCAGAAATCGCATTTTGAAACAAGCGCCAACATCACCAGTTGGTTGATTCTTACACTGAACACAAGAAACGCAGACACCTGCTTCCCCTCGCCTCAAGTGAAAACCTCAAGCAGAAAAACTTTCTCTGCTCAACAAGTGCTGATGCACCACAGACACTGCTTGCACAGAGACCTCAAGCAGGGGAACAGTAGAGTTCCTTGCAGTTCGACACAGGCAAATAAAGAAGCTGATGTGCTTATTTATTATAAGCACATATAATGTAATATGCTTATTTAATATAAGCCTATACTAAGCATAAGCATATACTGAAGCATTTATTTATTATAAGCACATACATTATATTCTGTGTTCATTCCACAAAGAATCATCACCCTATTTTGAATGACAGACCCAACACGTCGGTAACGCACTTGCAGGCAGACCACTCCCATTACTCCAGTCCTAGGTGTAAAAAAAATGCACAGTAGATGTAGAAGCAGCTTGCTGTCTAGGACATGGGGCAAAAGGCCTTGTCCCTAGAGCTGCCAACTCATCTTGTGATGCAGCTGTGGATGGCATGCCTGGGGAGAAGGTTTCAGCAGTGGCATGGCAAAGCACTGCCTTTCATGGTGTGGAATATGCAGCACCATCGAGATATATGAAACCTGTTGAGGACATGTGTGAGGTCTGCCTGGGTTGGACATCACTGGGGGGGTGCAAGTGCAAATCTAAAGCACTGTGGGGTGAGTGTCACTGAGACTGCACCTATATTAGGTGAGAGCAGGGATCCAAGGTCATGAGAAGAAAGTGGGAAGGAGAGAAGGCAGGAGTTCAGGATGTGTGGGGGTGCCACTGGGGGGGTGGGTCTATGAAACCTGGACCCTCATGCTGTGCACTGCTGCAGGATTGTAGATGATGCCACTGATGCAAAATTGAGGGCATCTGGTTGCTGGGTGTGCACTAAGATGATACGTTATTATGCGTTTTACTAGTAATTTTGCTTTCCAGGCTTGCACTGCAAAACCTTTACCTGGAGACTTGACTTGCAGCTTATTTTTGTTTCACTGTTAAGCTTGTTATGGTGCTGGAGGATGAGGCAAATTAGGGTGAAACTATTGAATTGAGTACACATTTTTCAACCACAGTACTGTGAGTGCCTCTCATCCCTGCCCTGCAGCTCTCCGCTAGTCTAGCCTGGGGCTCCTTTGGGGAACTAATGACCCTTAATCCTGCTTCTCTCCCTTAGTTCTCTTATGGGAACTAATGACCCTCTCTCCCTGTTTGTATTAGTTCCCCCCACCATGTCTCTAGGCAGCAGCAGTTCCATCCCTTGCTACCAGTGATCACCAGCAGGAAGGGAGGAAAGGGGCTGGGTTGGGTTGAGGAGTTTAAGACCTAGTGAATGGCTTCCCCACCATGAATGCAGGTAAGAAATGTGACCAGGGTCCAAGTAAATGTTCAAGCACTAGATGTTCTCAAGTGCCTTCTATAGCTTGAGGCCATGACATGGTTGGCAGCTTATCTCATCTACACTAAGAAAAACAGAGAGTCTGTGATCAAAGCATAACGCGCCTTCCCCATGCTGAGAGCTGGAGGTGGGGAAGTACCCACCAGAGCTGCTTGCACTTTGCTGCTTCCCATCGCAGTGCATGCAGCTCCAGCCTCCAGCACGCCCTGCCCATCTGACTTGACTTCTGACTCTGTGCTGCTCAGACCAGGAGGATACACTCTTTTTGCACAGGGAGCTGCAGGCTGCATTCCAGTGTTACTCCATGGTCCTACAGCTCAGCCCCCTGGTCTGGGCACCCCAGACCCTGCTTCCAATCACATCTTCCCCCTCCTTGATGGAAGTCATTGGCTCTATATCTCTGCAATCTTCTGCTAGTCATGGGGAGAAACTCAGTTTTGCACCACAGTTTTTCACAATGAGACTCACCTTCAAGCTGTGGTTATGGTTTCACAGACCAAAGTTGCCTGTTATTAGCTCCTATTTGTGCAGTTGCTGCAGCTCATGCGACTTAGTGCAAACAGAGCTTGCACCTGGGGCCTGGGTGGTAAATCCTGATTTTAATTTCCCTGTTGTCTTTGGAGAAGTACTTTGCTGGGGAGGCTGGGACAGAAGTGCTTGGGAGCTCACTGAAAAGCAGTGTATTGCACGTTCCTCAGCTTGCAGACATGTGTTGAGAGTTCCCTGCAGTTGTACAAACTTTCCTTGGCTGGAGGTCCTCATGAGCAGTATTCTTGCATCTTACAAAGTTTTCTTATCAACAAAGCAAGCATTTTCAGAAGATTCAAGATAGCCTTGCTAGTTCTTGTCTTCCTCCGCCCAGAGTTCAGCGCTGCCCCTATGCTCTTATCACTGGCCACATCTAGAAGGTTTGTGGGATTCCATCACTAATCTTTACTCCCTAATGTCAAAGTGTCAGGCAGTAGAATTAGGGTCTGCCCCTGATACTCTTCAAGCAGGCCCAGTGCTCTCGGCAATGGGGATGGAATGGGAGGCCCATCCTGAGGCCAATGAAGAGAGGGAGAAGGGGGTGAAAAGTGATTCTCGTTGCATGATGAGGATCTCTTTTGCTGTAATATCTCTGCTGTCTTCCTTCCTTGCAAGTGCTGACTGTTAGCATCAGTATTTCTTTAACCATGACCACATGGGAAGCTCCCAAGTTTCTGGTGTAAGCAGTGAGGTCAGAGTTGTGACACACTTGAGCTAGCTGCCCAGGGAATGGAGGGTATCCGAGAGTCTGAGAACTTCACAGCTAATTTCATAGAGTTTAAAAATATTCTTTCATGTTCCAGCCAAAAGCATGGGGGAATAGGGTGGTAGAAGCTTCTAGAAAGCAGAGGAGGAAAAGAAGAAGAATATGAAGGGGAAAAAAAGACTCCAGTAAACTACTGATTATGAACAATTATTATCAGAAATTTTAATTCACTGGTGCCCATTGGTTTTAGACAATGCTTGCTGCATCGCTTCTGCTTCATATGTGGCCTCCAAATGTCACTAAAATATACAGCTCTTGCATTCATGTACACAACCAGTTCATTTCCCCTTGCCCAGTCTGTACTCAACAAGGGGACACTGTGTCCACTCATCTCTTCTATCATTTCTGTGCAGGTACAAGTAGGGAAGGGCACACACACATTCGCTTTAAGGTGGCTAGCTTGGTCCCATCTTGATTTGGAAAACTGGTGACAAGACCAAAAAAGCTCACAGATTGGAGAACCAAAAATCTGCCCTGAAGAAGTGCCCCTGGGGACTGCCAGGGAACAGAAATGGCAAGGGGGCTTGCAGAGGCTATGAAGAGTTCAGGTGCCTTTCCTAAACCAAAGGGAAACTACAAAGATACCAGCTGATGGACAATGGAGCCAAGAGAAATGGTGTAATGACGGTGCTGGGCTCAAGCAGAGCTGATGAGAAAATTACTTGTGACCACGGTGTAGAGTCTCAGGAATGACTACATTCACACTGCACCAGGCAGAAAAGAAACTCTTTTGAACCCTTCCTCCACAGAAAGACCAGGCTGAAGGTTAAGTCTGGGCTGTGGAGGAAAACATGTTTGATTTGTTATTCCATAATAATGGCCAACGCATCTTGCCCCAGCTGATCTGTGCTATTTGGGTACCAGACAAGAGACATAGTGAGGTGTAAGCATTTTCTAGTGGGTGTGTTTTCTAATACCATCTGACTTTGGTGCTACAAGGGAACAGTCAGAGCAGTAAGTCCCACAGGAATGCCTTCAGCATGAAAAGGCTTTGTAGGTACAACGCACCCAATACAGGAGGGTGGCATGCATCAGTGTGAAATCAAAACCTTGGTCAAGACATCACGTTGGTAGCCTGTGCTGGTTATCGTGTTTGAAGCAACTGCTTCTGCTGCATGTGCCACTGCTGCTCCAGCCTCTAAGGCATTGGCTAAGAAGCCAGAGAAGGTGACAGGAGGATCCAAATCCTGCAAGCCCCTGGTCTCCAGGGGGGCTGATTATGAGGGCAATGACTGCCTCCAAGAAGCACAGAAGAACCTTCTCTCACCACTCTGAAAGGGAACTGAAGTCTGCGCAGTACAGAAGAACAACAGCTGCACCAAGATGGAGCTCAGGAGCCTGGAAAAGGGGAGCATAAGAGGACTTGGTGCTTCTAACTCCTTTAAACTCAACAGCAAGCCAAGAGGAAGGTACCAAGAAGGCAGCAAAGGCCAAGAACCACCTGACTGGCACTGCCAAGAAGCCCAAAATAGCTGTGGCTATGAAGGAAATCCAAAGGAAAGCCAAGAAACTGGCAGCTACTGTGGCCAAGAAAGCAATCAAGAGCTTAGAAAATATGAAAGCTGACAGACCAAAAAAGGCAAAGATCCAGCTAAGGGCAAAACAGTGAAACCCAAGGCTACCAAACCCAAGGCAGAGAAATCGAAAGTGATCAGGCTAAGAAGGTAGTGCACAAGAAGCAGATGCTGTATGATCACAAAGTGTCCTGCTTTAGGGACACAGTGTAAATCCTTTAATTGAACCATTGTTTTTCATTGTATTTTGTGTTTTTTAACACAGTTTCACTAAAGGAAGACAATTAATTGTAATAATTAAAATTCTTTCTTTTGTAATAAAACTAAGGCTTTGTATGAATGGTAATGTTTATTCTCGCTATTTT
This sequence comes from Burhinus oedicnemus, assembly GCA_008921705.1. Taxonomy (NCBI): domain Eukaryota; kingdom Metazoa; phylum Chordata; class Aves; order Charadriiformes; family Burhinidae; genus Burhinus; species Burhinus oedicnemus. The sequence goes on from VFFE01005017.1 coordinate 84,988, forward strand.
CTTCAATTGTCTGCAGCAATATTGTAGGGGAGATGGAGCCAGAGTCTGCTCAGAGGTGCACAGCAAAAAGAATAGAGGCAACAGATGAAAGCTGCAACAAAGGAATTTCTGATCTCACATCAGGAAAATATTCTTCATCTTAAGTGTGGTGTAGCACTGGAACAGGTGACCAGAGGGGTTGTGGATTCACCATCCCTGCTGACTTTTTCAAAACTCAGCTGGACAAGGCTCTGAGCAATCTAGTTAGCTCTGAAGTTAGCTCTGCTTGCTAACTTTCAACGTAATTTTATCTATGATCTTAACTGGGAAGGTATACTAACTCAATAAGGATATTTATTTCAAAAAAATGCACAACTTCATGTACATTTATTCTTATATTTAAGCAGGTGACTTCTCACATTTCTTATTACTTAGACACATTGAAATGCATATATTTATTAATTACATCTTTTTGTTAATGCCTGATTTGTGACAAACTGTATTTGTATGGAAATTGCAATCTTAGTAAAATGCCCAAAACAGCATTCTGAAAGATAATTTATTCATGAAATGAAGCTTTGCTCTCATGACTTTCACCAATTCAGTTTTTTTGTAGACATCAACATAGTAGCAACAAGTACACGCAGCTTGTATTTTAACTGATATAATTTATATTATTGAAAATATTTTGATTTGAAAAAAGCATTTACATTAATAGCAAAATTAGACAATCAAATTAATTAATGATGTTTCATACATGCTTTTTTATAGCGGTTTGGGTTTTTTTTAATGGACTAAAATCCAGCTCACTCTTTTGTGGGAGTTTATTCCAGCCTGCTCCATTAAAAGAGCTAAGAATGGAAGGGAACAGAGAGAAACAAAGCAATATGCTGAAGATCAGAGAGCAGGAGGTGAAGAGGAGATCCAGAAATGGAATTCAGATCCCAGTTGAGGGGCTGTTCACTGGACAAATGTATACTGTCAAACCATGTCATGCCAGGAATAAAAGTTATGGGATTATGCACATTTAAAATCTTCTTTTTAAGAAAAAAATATCAATTTTAAACTAAACTCCCTTTGGTTTCAACCCAGCTATTGTTTTAGAGGTACTCTTTCTAGATGGGTTGCAAGCACCGCTCCCCTCTGCAAAGGAGGAGCCCACACCCCAGCCAGCAGTACAGTCTTGAGGGATCCCTCCAAGCTGAGAGGTCTGATGACAAAAGGTTTTGTACATGCTACGGGTTCTTGTGGACAAGACCCAGGCAACATGGAGCTTCCAGGTGACATGGCAGCTGCTTCCAACCGCTGCCCCACAATTTCCCACAGCACTCCCCTTCCTCCCCACCTTGTTTCTGCAAGCAGGGGCTGCCACTTCAAGGCATGTGGTTGCTGTTTCCACAGTGCACAAGTTCACCTGAGGTGCCATTTTCCCCTCCCTGCTCTGACCAGCATGTTCTTCCCTTCAGAAAATCCTGAGCTTGGCAGCTGAGGGAGCCGCAGCAAATGAGAACTGGAGACCAAGAGAAAAAGGAGAGCCGGCATGGGCCAAGTACTGCCCCCAGCCCCACTTGGCAATGCTGTTTGTCACCTCAATTAACACTCTTCCTGCCACCCCACTTTAGCTCCACTGTCCTCCTCACCCTATTTATTGTTCTGAGATGAACATATGACAGAGAAGAGATGAGGAAAACAGAGGCAGAGAACAAAGAGGAGAAGGAAAGATGGGAAAGTGGAGCAACCCTTGCTTTCCAGGTGTAGCAGAAAGCCCTCCATGTGGCCAATTTCCCTTGAGGAGAGCTCCAGCTCCCTACACCCAGCAAAGTGAGGTACCGCTTCAAACTGGGGACCAGGCACCAGAGCACTGGCTTTGAAACAGCAGCCTTCAAACTGGCAACACTGATTGGTACTCAGGAGCTGTGACAGCAAAATGAGCAAGAACAACCATTGTGTGGGAAGTGACTGCAGGCCATCTAACTCCTGTTCCAGGTCAGAAGACTCTATGAAAATCAGCCACAAACTCTAGATCATGTTTCTAAAATGAGACTCTGGCAGCTTTCTTTGTGGCTAGTCCAACTTCATGAGAAACTAGACTTAGCTGGAGCTATATTTAAAACCATTTCCCCAGCTTACAAGAGAAGGCAACATAAGCAAGGTGCTGAAAACAGGCAACATCCAGAGACTGGTGACACAGCACCATGACAATTCAGGTTGGAATGGCAGGGGAGATAAATCTGTGTATGGGATAAGTGCTAATGAAGATGGGGAAGCCTGTCTGTGGACCCCAGTAGCGTAAGGAAAGGAAAGAATAAACTGAGCTACAAAAAGTCAATGGGATATGTTGTACTCTGCCCACACAGCTAGTGGAACATGCCAACAGGACACTGCAAAGGCCAAGAACTCATGAGTCAGTGTGGGTCTGTGTAGATGGGAGCAATACCTACAGTCATTCAGGCTGAGGCTGTTTTCATTGTAACAGTCCAAGGTAGGGACACTGCAGCATTAGTCAGGAAGGAGCACAGAGGATAGTGTTGTGCAATAACCTGTCTTGTGTGGTTCAGTCCTGATGAACTATGGGACACTGTTAGAGGCAGTTTAATGGGTAATTTGGGCCATGGCCATTTTTGCTCTAGAAATACCATATAAATGCAGACTTGACTGCTTGCACATGAAGACACTGCCTAGAGTCCCCCATGCTCTGAGTTCTCCACCTTTTCAACCAAAATATATTAGTGCCTGATAAATCTACACGAAAGTCAGAAATTCAATGAAAGAAAAATTTTCCTAATCCTTTTGACCTAGAAGTGTAATTTTTAATGTAGTCTTTCAGTTATTCCCATTACTGAGTTAAATGGCTCTAGTGAATAAATTCTTCTTTGCTTATGAGATGATATATCACAACTCTTCTCTTACTTCAGCCATCTTACCATTTTATTTGGAGATGGTAATTCTCCACCAGCAAGTCATGGCACATGTGCAGTGAAAAGATGTATTCTCAGCACAAATCTCACGGGCTGGGAGGAGTTAACCGTGTGCTTAGCAGCTATCAACTGTCAGGAAAATCTAGCACAACTATCCATGGAAAAAAATTGCTGAAGGTAATTTTCTGCATCTCTAGAAAATATAATGACATCTCAGGAAGGGAGGGTGGCAGTGGAGGACCGGGCTAGCAGAGAGTAAAGAGGTCTAAAAAACAGATTTGGGCTGGAGTAAAGTCTGCCCACCAATCTGGAGGAAATACAGCTAGAGACAAATAAACCCAAACACATGAGTTGCCAAGAATAACAGGAAATAAATTTTCTTTTAATATTTTTGTGTGCATTATATGGACTCTAGCATTAAAACAGTGTTCTCCTGGAGAGGAGCACCTCTTCCTGTCCCTGCTGAAAGCAAGCAACAGAAACATTTCTAACCATTTATATTCTATATACTGTACAGTAGCTACGTTATACAGTTATATATCTATATCTATACCAGCTTACATTCAACTCTAAATACAGACTGGAGACTTGGCCTAGTCCAATTTCCAAGAGCTCCCTCTAACATCTCATCTCCATCCTACCTTCCTCCACACAGGCAAATTCCACAGGGGTCCCACCATAGATGTCAGTGGCTGCCAGTGGCTTGAATGTCTTTGAGATCAAGCTCTCAGTGCCCTCCTCTCTACAGAAACGTGCATACCCTCCATACAGAGAAATACCTCCTCCATCCCTTGTCTCATGAGCCTCAAGTACGCAAGAGGAATATCATCATCATCCTCTGTGCAGGGGTGCTATGACATTCCAGTCACTGCATAGCTTGGAATCCTTTCTTTTGTATAGTGGATTAATACAGAGAGATTTAGCCCATCTATGGCCAATTTTGATCTTATATAGAACAAATCTGTGTCTGCACAGGGTGTCTTCCCCTACCCAGAGGATGTAACCAGCTTCTTGCTGCATACAACAGAAATCTGAGTGCTGCGGAGAGGCTCTTACATTAATTGTTTTGCTCTTTTCTTTGGAGACGTCTGCCTCTGTGCAGCAAACTGTCCCCTATATTTTGTGACCCTGGCCCTGTGCAGCGGAACAGTGCTCCTGCAAGGCTGAATGGTACTCATTTCAGCAGCAGAGTATATTATGTGAGAGAAGCAAATGGCTGCTCTAGCAAACTGGCTTTCTGTTAGTCAGGAACGACACTTAGACATCCTAGAGACAGGTTTTGCTGATCTGCTGCAGTATCCTACAGAATCATGCCACTAAGAGTCACACAGAGTGATTAATACACTTCAGACAGCTCTTCCCCACTTACTCTACCCAGTCTCACAGCGATAACTGCTCATATACCTGGAAATGTTTTCCATATACCTGGAAATATTTTATATATCTGGAATATATCTGGAAAATGAAGTTCTCAAGCAGACCACAGACATCCAGTGCTACCAGGGTGAATTCTTTTCCCCAGCTTGGCCTGCCTCCATGCTTATACCTGCAGAAATGTCTACCTCCCCACCAGCACCTGGCTCTGTGCAGGTCAGCACAGCCAGAGAACCTGCAGGAAAACCCAAGGATACAAGATAATGATTCCTCTCCCACATCCCATTCCCATTTGTGACTCCTTCCTGCTTTGTGCAGGAGCTCCCAGGTCAGGAGGTAGGAACTCAAGTGGAGATATTGAAAGCAGGCTGGAGAGTTTGGAGGTAGCCAGACCAAGACAAGTCACCAGGACAAGTTAATTCATTGCAAGTTCCCAGTTCTGTGAGGACACACAGGTTCCTCATGGTCTCTCTTGGCCTTAGGATCTGAGGCAGCCATACTTCCTGCTCCCTGGAACTTGCCTGGAATGGGCATCAAGAGATTTCTTCAATAGGAAGGGAGGGACAGAATGGGAGAAATGAGAGGAGGGAGAGGAAGAGGCAGCACTCTGTTGCAACATGATCTTCTTGAGAAAAATATAATGCCATATTAAATCCAGAATTCTTCCTTTCAGTAGCAGTTGTGTGTGACAGAGGCAATGGGCTTGAGACAAAGAACTTCCCAGAGGTAGTTATAAATGATCTGCTGCCATACAGTGACAATGGGGTTTGCCTTGGGTTGAGGACAGCTCATCTCCCAGTTCTGTCACTTCTCTGAGGCCAGCAGACACAGGAGGAGGCTGTGCTATCACAGGAGGACCGGAGAGGCTCAGGCTGACTAACTATATCTGAACTCATACTGATGCTATGCAAGAAGCCTAGCCCAGGAGTCCTAGGGCACAAAGGTTTGCACTCCTCCATGAGATGCAGCTTAGGCCATCTATACCGTTGGAGAGGACTACATCCTGTCCCCATGCATGGCTCTCTGCAGGGGCAAAGCATGAGAAGACGCAGTACGTTTATAAAGACCTCTGGGAAATGAGCAGTTCATGCCCCGCCAAACAGAGTTTGAGAGAAAAGAGGGGAGCATCCCACATCCCCAGCAACAGATTTAGAAGATAACAGCCACCATGACAGTCTAGCAGAGAGGGGACTCTGTGTACTGCAGCACCTGAAGAAGAGGATGTGGGGGAAGGCAGAGAAGCAAGGAAATGGTGGGGAAATCACAAGCGAGAAAGACTTGTCTTGGGTTGTAGGTAGTGGATGATGATTTCTCTTCTCTCCCTTCCTTTTTGTCTCCTACTGTTGGTAGCTCACAGAGCATCAGGCCTTCTGTGCTGCCACTCCAGGAGTTCTCTGCAAGGGAGATGCAGGGGTTGCCCAGATCGGCGGAAACGTCGAGAAGGAAGGCCAGCCAGCTGGCGACAGATCTCATCTGAAGACATAGCAGACACACACACATGTTGACAGATAATCAACACTTGCTTCAAATTCTTCACCACCAGAATAGTTAGAGGTACATCCTTCACTGCGTTTACAGAAGCTGTTGGAACTGCTGAATCCTCATGTATCTGAGGCAAGCGAACAGCCCTTAGGCTTTTATTCATTTCCTTCTGGCTTTATTCATGTACAATACATATTAAAATCACTCATATTTTGGTGCAACAAAGACTGCTTAAGAAATCCAGACTAGATCCTGTTTCTATTCACAAATAGAAATAGTGAGAATTACTTTTTAATCTCAAAGGAATGCTACTTTGAGTAAGGCTGTGTCTGGGGCTAGTAGAGCATGATTAAGATTGAGGAAGGCAGAACTCTCATACTTCTTGTTAGTACGTTATCTACTTCCCAGTGTTTTTCACAGCACACATACTGGATGCAAGGCTGCATTGCATTAGAGCTCCCCCAAGCCAAGTCCAGGGAAACTACTACATATGGATTGGGGTTGGCTAATTAGTTAGCTTGGAGACCCTATTAGATAGCTTCAGCTATTCTTCTAGGTTAGCTTGTGCTATCACTCACCTTGCATGACCTCATTCTCCTTGCAGACAGTACGAGAGCACACCTCCTTGTTTATTATGTACATGCGACGCACACTAAGGGATCACCAAGAGCACATCAAGGACAGCAGAGAAAGGCACAGGGACCCAAAGAAACAAAAAAGGGATACAGGCAATAAACATGTATATTCACTGATGAGGAGGCAAATCCTAAATTTTTAGGATCAGTTAGTCTAGAATAAGGCTGTTGTCAATAGGAAAGTAATCTTTATCAAGACTTCATTAAATGGCCAAATATCTTAAATATGGATTACAATATGGGGCACATTACAGCTCCTTAGTGCTGCACAGATAATAGTTATTGTGTTTTTTTAATTAATCATCCTAAAAGGACACTCTAAGGATAGGATTCATCTCACCACCTGGTTCCCTGAGGGAACCTCTAGTCTTCAAAGGAAACAATTGCTGAACTGGGCATGCCGTTTCTGGAGTTTTTAGGGCTTTTCTTAGGGACCACTGGTTTCTTACCTTGTAACACAGAGGTAGCTGATACACTGCTTTACTGGTTTGTGAACAGAGTACAGGCGTGTGCAAGGGAACTTTTCTTCTCGACAATCTGGGAACACACACAGACAGAGGTGCAATCCAGCATCATTGGCAGGTGCACTCATTCTGGCCCACATATGACTTCATCACTAGGTACTATCCTCCAGGCTTCTAGGGAAGGACCCTAGCCTCTATTTTCCAGTCTCTTGTGAGAGATGGGGATGGTTTAGAGAAGAGGAAAATAAGGCAGACATTTCTGATCCCCTTGCTTGACAAGGGGACAAAAGTAAGGGGAAGTTGAGTAAAGTGCAAAACAAGCCCACTTGGAAATCCTCAACACAGAAGGCACATACTATAAAGGGGACAGACACAAGTAAACAAAATGTAAATTGTAGACACATGTTTAAGACGTGTTTCTAATAGATCAGCAATCTCACACTTCAGGACACAAAGCTGGTTCCTTTCTTTTCTGGCCAATGAACCCTGTAGCTAACTATGGTGGGTTTTCTTGCATTTCCTTCTGAAATGTCAGGTCTTGGCCACTGAAAATGACAGGATATTGACCCAGCCTGTCTGGGCTGGTGATCTGCCAGTTCCTCCCCTCCTGGGTTTGCCACCCAGGGGAAGACTTCAGCTTCCACTACGGTTATTCTCCAGTACTTGTAACTCAAGGAATAGGGTGAAGAGAATTTTCCAGGAGATAAAGCTCAGTGCTTGGCCAGCACCTGCCTTGAGAGGTAATAGGGTGGATGAAAGTGGACCTGGGAGCGGATGCATGCAGAAAACTTAAACGTACCTGATGAAGCCGTTGTAGTTTCGCTGTCAGACTGAACTGGAAGACAGAGAGTAGCAAAGTTAGTGTAATTTTCCACAATTCCTTCCTAGACATCAGCTTACTCAAATAACTGGAAAGCTCTTACAAGAGCCCTCCATTGTAACTTCTGATATGGAAAAAGATTTCACTGTTACTGACCTGAAACCATACGACAAGGTACAAATCCAATATGAATCTACCCAGCCAACAATGCTAAAAATCTGTCCAAGCTTTACCATAAAGCATTACCACTACTGTTCAAAATTACACTGTAAGGGCATCATGACTTATAATTCAAATGGTGAGGTAAATGTATTTAGTTGCTGTAATTGGTGTCCATCTAGACAAGAAGTGGAGAAGCCCGTGATTGCCTCTTCCTAAAGAACAGTGACTCCTTTAAGAAACAGCATCCCCCAGACCACTGGTTCTTTAATGTCTATGACAAGGGGTCAAAAAGAGGTTGGTTTGTTATTCCCTCTGACAAAGCAACCCACCTGTACCACAGTAAACCAGTACATTCTATTATTTACGCAGTGAAATGAACTCAGGGGACTGACTGCCAGGCACAAATTTTCATCAGTAGTTATAGAGGACTTACACTTCTGATCACGTGCCATAGCATGAGCCAGAAGCACAGACAAAACACATGGGCATAGAAAGAAGGAGTCTTTTGGGTGTCGGGGCTGTGGTTAGGGGCAGGCAGGGAAGGCAGGGTTCTGGGTGTGCAAAGGACTGGGCAAGGAGATAGAAGAGGGGTCCGCAACATTTGGCTGTGAACTCACAGAATAAACTCACCAGGACTAAGAAGCACAGGTGGTGTGACAGCTGCAGCTGGAAAAAGAAAAGATGTTCTGAAAGATCTTAATTTGGGTTTTCAGCCTCTTTCTCCCTCCCACCGTTCTGCCGATGGCTCACCACTCCTGATCAGTAGCCATCCCACATATGGTTCATAGACAACGCTGATCATGATGTTGTTATCATCTGACTTGTCAGAGTAACGGCATGCTTTCCCTGCGAATATGCTGGGTGTCCTAGAACTGATGGGATGCTGTAGAGGGTCCCATGGCACATCCTTTGTGAAGTTTCTTCTTGATCCCTCAACAATAAGCATTTTGAAGCCAAAGTCTGCTGTAAAGGCTTCACATTTAGTCTTTCCAGGTTTAGATGTAGGTTAGCCACCGCCAGTTTTGTCTGGACACAAAGCCTTATCTACCCTCCTACAGACTGTCAGGTCTCACACACTGAACACAAGACTGACACAGGTTGCTTTCGCCTCCCATCCCCACCTTGCATATACAATATTGTGCTTCCACTTTTCTCCTCCAGTGTTGTCCCATGACAGCTGGTCAGCTTGGCCCACCTACATCAGCTCTAGCCAGCTGATGAGCAGAGTCACAGGGCAGAGGACAGACTGTGGAACTGCTGTCCTGGAGTCCTGGACACCACTCTCAGATGAGCTATCCTACACATGCAGCACGGCATATCCTCCCAGCAATGGCCAAGTGCTGCTGCTTCTCCTTTGTTGGACCATATCATCGACCAGATGCATTCTCCTTCTCCCTGTCCTGCCTGCCCCCCCCCACCAGAGTGATGCGTTTTGAGATTCGAAACAGGACTCATACCAAAAAAGCAGGGAGGGTCCTTCTTGAGCCTCTGGCCCTCTCCTCCATTCCCCATTGTGAGTCTGGCAGGATTAGCCTGTCTTGTAAATGCCTACACTCCCATCAGGTCTGTGTCCTACCCCTGGGCTATCTCCACAGCAAGGCTTGGCTCTCTAAGGAGGGACATTGCATGCTACAAGTGCTCATCTTCAAGTGTCCTCCATCTACTCTATCTTTCACATACATTTTGCTGCCCCCCCAGTGACATAGCCACAGGCATGGCGGGGAATACAGTACTAAAAGAACAGCATTTCCACCTCCCCAGCCCACCACTGCTCAGTTTGCTTTTGGGTCTTTTGCCACCTCTGTCTCCTGAGCACTCAAGCATGGCCACTAGCTGTCAGCAGACACACACATAATCTGTGTCCCAGTGCTGGTGAACCCGACCCATTTCTCTCCCTTGCCATTTATTCTTTTCCTTCCCGCAAGCCCAGGCTGTATGAACTTCGGATTTCATGACTTCCTGCAGTGCAAACACCTTCAGAGAGCCCTGGTACACCAGGTGAGATTGGCATTTCCTTGGAGACTAGGGCATTAAGCCACCCCAAATTAATCTCCTGGCATGGAGCACATAAAGGACTCCCAGATAGCCATAAAGGCTGGAAGATGTCAAAAGTAGGGAAGAGGAGTTTCTGAGCATAATGGTTAATTTCTGAGGCTATGTAGGTAGGAGTAAAGGTGAAAAGGGGAAAAGAAGCCTGAAGGTGCCAAGAGAGAGGAGCTTACCAGAGGTGCTGATAAGAGAGTCGGTGCTAATTTCACCTGGAAAAGAGAGAATGTCCTTGAGAGAGCTTGTCTTTGCTTTGTGATCCCTTACATAGCTAGCCATAGCTAGCTTGAATTACCTTGGCCACCATGGTAGGCTCATGAGGCAGTGGAGTCTAATCCAGCAAATACACAAACAAACACACTACCCCCATCCCACCTGTATCTGTCTCTCTTTTCAGTGTCTGGACTGGGACTGGATTTCTTAGTGCCCATGTTGCATCAACCCTTACTGAACTCTGGATTCATATTCTGACTTCTCAGATATGTCCACTGTGGGCATCTCGATGGGAAAGACAAACATCTGAAATGAAGGCGCTGATAGTTCCCGCAGCAGTAGAACAGGCAGCTGAGGCACCCACTGCAGAGAAGGAAGGAGGCAATTCCAGAACCTAGCCTTGACTGTGGAAATTTATCAGCAGATGAGTTTCTTCGAAAGGCAACTGATGGCAAAGCTGGGGTAGGTGTGATGGAGGGATAAAATGTGAAGGGAATGGAAGCTTGGTGGACACATTTTGGAGTGGCTTGTGAATAGTTTTCCAGCAAGCCCCAGCTATTGCACATGACAGGATCATAGCTGGGAGATGTTTGATGGCTTAGCCAGGGGCTTCAGTCTGAAGAAAAGGCAGGCCCTTGTGGTTCTGCTGGGTGCTGAAGCATGATGCAAACACACTTTCATTTTATCTTACCATGTCACAGAAATGGAAAAAGGTCCAGAGGGATAAAGTAATGTGCCCCCAACGACACAGCCAGTATGAAGACCAGTCAATATCCTTTCTCAGTGGCCTCACTGGTAAAGCACCATGCCACTTGTGTAGGCTTTTTCTTGGGATTTTCCTGAGCAGTAGTAGAATTCCCTGAGCATCTCACGGCTGAAGAATTATCAGCTCTCCTGGATCTCCCACAACGCTTGACTACGAACATAACTTCATGTGCTTCAGCTAAGTGTTCAGGAACCAAATACTAGTGAATTATTTGTAAAGAACACACAACACTTACCAGGTTGTCTTGGAGGGCTTGTTTAATCTTCACTGCAAGGCAAGCTCATAATGTCAGAGGCAAGGAAATGAAGAATGGCATTTGCAATTAATCAGGCTGTAAGTATGTAGGACAACTGGGTCACATGAGCAGTCTTTAGCACATAACATGCCTGTAATACTTACCAGTTGCACTTTCCAGTTCTTGCCCATTGACCATCCATGGAAACCAGTCTGCAAAAGAAGAGAGGGGAGTGAAGAAAGGACAGAGAGAGGGATTTCTGTTGTCTGCAGGCTTCGTGAAATTTTGTTTGAGAGCGCGTCCAGGAGACACTACTGCCCCCTGCTGAAGGGAGAAATTATCTCCTCTCTGCCTCAGCCTCCACTCTGGCTGGGTTTGTTCTTCAAAGACTTGTGGATACAGCAGGTCCTGATCCTATCCCTGCTGCTTCCACCAGGGTCAAAGGCTAGGCACAGGGACAAGACCGTAAATACCTCCACGACTGCTACTGGACTTTGCATTTCTGAAATCCCGTTTGATGCATTTTGAAAGCAAATAGCATGTTGCCACCCTGCTCTGGAGGCTGGTCAAAATCCCTATCTCCATTTTATAAAAGAGGAAACTGAGTCATGGAAATTATTTGCTTGGGGTCACAGATCAAGTCATTGGCACAGTAAGAAAGAGATTGCAGGTCTTGTAGCTCCTTAGGCAAATAATAATCTGGTCCATCATCCTTCCTGGGTATGGAGCACAAAGCAGAAGATCTTTCCCCTCTCAGCCCCTGGGTGTTCTGGAGAGGGAGAACAATGAAATCTTGGCTGTGCATGCTGTGTGGAAGAGGAGAAATTGAAACTGAGCTAGACTGTTCATTTGTCCAAATATAAAGGGTGAGAGAGCTGCTTCCTACAGCAGCCAGGAATAGGAAAATATTTCCTGCTAGCCACAGAGGAGGGAAATGTCTGCGTAACTGGGGTGGGATGAAGGAAGGAGTTGGCAGGAAAAACCCTGTGATCTGGGGCACTGCAGGGATGTGTGCAGGACCAGCCCCAAAACCAGCCTTGCTACATCTTATGAACTCAGCCTTTAGCTTTCTGTTCTTAATGGGAGCACCGTATGGGTAAAAACTATCAGGTCTGGAGCTTTTGTCTTAGTTCTTCCTCACTCCAAGAGCAGTTACTTGCAGGCTGCAGAGGGACTCTTGGGAACCCTATATAATCCTGCTCTGCAGCATTACAGGACTCGCTGGACCCTGCTATTCCCTTCCCCACCCAGCTGCCAGCAAGGGCTCAGCTGCTGGCGATTGACCCAGGGGTAGCCAGACGTGTTAATAACTTAAGTGCACAACATAGTGCAGCCCAAAACTTTCCCTGTTCTGGTTAATCTCTTAATGGTAACAAGTAGCGGAAAAAAACTATATTGAACACTTTCTCATTTGTTGCTGATACAAAAGGAAGGACACAGATTCTGAAACCATCACAGAGGCCAGCAGTGCTGGATTTGAAACAGGAGTCATACAGCAAAAGGGGGGAGGCTCCCTCCCTTCTTTGTAATATTGAAAAGTCAGCTTTTACTAGCTTTTTTTTCTTCCTCCCTATGAGATAACTAGAAAACTAGAAAACCGGTCCAATTCTAAAACAACAGGACACAAGTGAAGTGAAACCTCTGTAGATGAGAAAAGAAGACAAAAGAGGTGACTTTCTTATCAGATTTTCAATCACTTCAATTTATATTTGCTCAGGTACCCAGTTCATATGCTTTATAAATGCTTGGACTTTATTGTCCAAGTTGCAATAAATTCATCCTTGGGGTCTGAGAAAACTGCAGCGCTAGTTCACCAAACCTGTAGCTCACCCAAAACCAAGAGACAATGACAGACCAGCTGGCAATTCCTGTAATTTTCCAAGTTAAAACAAACAAACACACACACCCCCGAAATCGTAAAACAAAATACACAAAAGTAAGAAATCTTCCTTTCAGTCGTCCTTCACACATCATAAAAACCACAGCCTTTTTTTCTGCATCTAACTTTGTAGGTCACCTACAAGTTTATCTCTTGGATGTCTCACTTTCCTGCTTCACAGCCACAAACATGACATCCTCCACTGTGCACCTTTACAGGAAAAAGTTCTAGTGGGAGCAGAATCAGGCTTCAGCATGAGGGGAGGACCAAGGAGAGTAGATTGGAATGACCTGATTTGAATGTGATGGGTGCAGTCATCAGTCTCCTACATACAGTCTTTCCCGGGTAAAGCTTTTTTCATTCACTGGAATTAGTCTTCTTTTGCTGTCTGTCCTGAGTCTTCTGACTATAATGTCTGATGCTGCCCTCTTGTTTTGATTTTTTGGGTTTTTTTTTGTTTTTTTTTAAACATATTTAATCCCACCTGAATTTTTGCCAAAGTAACTCCAAGCAAACAAAGAAGTGGAGCAACAAAACAGAACAACAACAAAAGCAGAGTGGTTTGAACTACAGAGATTAGTTTTCTCAGAACAGCTATACAAAAAACTACAAAACCTCCTGGCAACTGAGTAGCCTGAAATGGGGCCATTCCAGCAGGAACTGCTAGTGACAGCAAATGTTTCACAACTATGACAAAACAAGTTTTGTGGAGCACTGGGAAATGCTCTGCAGATCATGCAAACACGGGTGGTACAGCAGTCTATTGTAAGCACAAAGCACAGCTAACCCTCTTTCTGAACTCTACCTGGCTGTCTTGCTTACTCAAACATCCCTGCAGCAGAGGCTGTGGAACTCTGTCTCTTGCGACTCCCAGTACTTACTGGAGAGGGGACAGGTTTGGGAACCAGTCTTCAATTCCTAAATTTTCCCCTATAATCCTATATTCACCTTGCCTTTCCTGGTCAATCCTTCCCCCTTCACTCTCCATCTACATGTCTCTGTCTTTCTCCTTTGGTCATTGCACGTTAGCCTGCGTAGGAAACTCTGCGGGGCCAGGGTGGAGAAGAAATCCTCCCCCTGGCGTAAGGACTCACCAGCTGGGGACAAGGAGAGTGCTAAGAGACACAACAAGATACAGGCTCCAGAGGTCTTCATCCCTGTGGAGTGGAGAAGAGAGGAGTCAGAAGAAAGCTGAGACAGGAACAGGGATACCCTCCCCTATAGCACAGAATCTCTTTGATGCTGCCTCCATTTCCCTCTCAAGACCATTTAGTCTCCCCAGCCTCCCTCACACCTGTCTCCCTCCTAATCTGGCCAGTTTTCCAGGTGTTTCTGAATCATTTTGGACTGAACATGTAACTCCATCTGCTTGCTTTCTTTTTCCACCTCCTTACTCCAGTCTCCATCTCTTTTCTCATCCAGGTTCCTAAGCGTCCCTCCACACACACACCCAGCACGCAAAGGAAAGTTTCTCCCTGTTATTTCCATCTACTCTGTTCTACTTTTAAATTATCTTGAGGAGCAGTGAGAGAATAGATAGGGTCCCCATCACTTACTGCAGCCCTCGGTCTCTGCTCCCTTCAGCAGCAGACGCTCTGTCTTTCCCCTTCAGCGGTCCCCCCCACTTTGGCTATTGGGTAAATTACATGCAGCCACACCCAGAACACGTTCTACTTTTGGTTGTCTTCAAAATATGATTTTGGGGAGAAAAAAAAAAAAGGAAAGAAAGAAAAAAGAGAAGCCAGCGAGATGGTGGGACGTGTTGTCATCATGCATCTGGAATGAGGGGGGGAGCGACGAGCAGCAGCCCACACCCTCATTCCAGAGTTTATAATCCTCCGAAAGGAGCCCGCTCCTCCCATTCCCCCAGGATGGCCCAGCAGCAGGGACGGATTCTCCTGTCTACATTACACATTCGTGTCCCGTTTCGTTTTGCCCTCCTACGCAGTCCCTCTTCTCCTCCTTACGCCGCTACATCTACCCTTGCTTCCCCGCTAAGCTGCTGCCTCTTCCCACCCCAGCCCGTTGGTCCTCTTCTCTTACTGTTTTCCTGCCTGCCTCTCGCACACGGACACTCTGCAGAGCCCGCATCCCTGCTTTTGCCTAAACGACGTGCTCGGCTTGTCACGGTGCCGGGACGGACCTCCCGTTCCCCCCCGGTACTCCCCCGGGCTGTCACGCTCCGGACACACGGCCCAGCCGGCACGCCCTGCAAGCGGCGCTGCGCCGGGGGGAGCCGCGCTCCTCCGGCCGCCACCCCCGCGGGGCCTCTCCGCGCCGGAGGGGCGGGGGTGCGGGACGAGCCCCGGCGCCGGGCGGCCCGACCGACTGCCGGAGCCCAGCGCGGACAGCGGGGACGGGCAGCGGCAGCGGGGGGAAACAGGCCGGGGGGGTACGGGGGGGGCAGATGGCGGGCTGGCAGGCAGCCAATCGACTGGCAGCAACAGTGATGACATCACCCCGCTGCCCGCGCCGGGGCCGGGAGTGGGGAGGGCTGGCGCCTCCCGACGGGATGGGGATGGGGATTGGGGTGGGATGGGATGGCATGGAATGGGATGACGATGGGGGGGATAGGATGGGGCTAGGGATGGGAGATG
>VFFE01005017.1:114727-154729 GCA_008921705.1 Burhinus oedicnemus
GAAGGGAGGGGGGAAAGGCTTGGGACCGTCCCCTCAGCCGTCCCGCCCCGCTGCCGCGCTGTGCCCATGGTGATTGTGCATCCCCGGGCGCGGAGCGGGGCAGCGGCGGTCCGAGCTGCAGGCGTCTTCCCGCCGCGCCCGCGCGGGCCGGCCAGCCGGGGCGCCCAGGTGGGTGGCGGCGTTCGCGGCCGCTCGATGTGCGCGGGCGGGGGGGGCGGCGGGTGTGTGTGTGGTGGTGGCGGGGCTCCGAGCCGCCGCTGCCGGGCGGCGGGTCGCAGTGCTGCTGCCTCGCCCAGCGCCTTCCGCGGGCGGGTCGCGCTGGGGTGTAGCGCTACGTGTGCGTGGCGGGGGAGGTCGGCTCTTTGCCTCCCGCCTTGCACACCCGGCCTGCACGCCGCCTGCGTGCTCACGCGCGTTGGTGGGTGCAAGGAGCCGCTGAAACGGGGTGAAAAACGCGAAAATCTGCGCGTTGGGGGGGCGGTTTTTCACGTGATGTAGGGGTGTGTGTGCCTGTCGTTGAGTCTTACAACGAAATCTTTAAAACTAGGTTTCTTCTCGTCTTTTGTTTTCTGATGTTTAAAGAGGTAATTGCACATGGGTGACTTAACTGCCTAGGATCTACCTAGGCTCCGTTTTCAAAGTGTGCGACTGTTAAGCTTTAATTAACTCCATCATTTAAGCAAGCATCCTCTAGACATTTTATTTTGGGGTTGTTTTTTTTGGTCACCGTTTATAAACGACTGTTTTATTTTCTGTGGCAGAGTGGGGTCTAATGCATAGGAATACATCCTTCTGACCTGAAACATTTCTCCAGTCTCCTCATCTGAATTCTGAATGTTATTCTGGGGGAGGGATTTAAAGACTTACACAAATAAATAGGAACAGTTTTCGTAGGTTTGAAAGCTTAATGTCTTCATACGTTCACGTATAGATACAGATTTATTTTTCCTTTGAACACACATTCTTTAGTAAAGGAACAAACTGCTTAACCTTCTAGCGTTCCCCCCCCCCCCCCAAAAAAAAAAAAGTTTGTGCTAGTGTATTTCTGTGAATTATTTAAAGTTGCATATTCCCCCTAATTGTATTCATCCCGTCTTTTTCTTCTGGCTTTGCTTACTGTCTTGTGCGGTACCTTCCATTGAGATTTAGTTTATGAGATACCTTTATATGCTTGTCTAATAGGGATGTTTCTCCTTTTTTTTTCTCCTTAGGTGTTGGTGACTTCAGAGTCATTTAGGGGTTTAGTTCTGAGGAAGTAGAGACACAAGGATTGAGTCTATTTTACGTAGAAAGCTACAGCTCTTCACCCGTGCTCTGTTTCCTCCTTCCTATCCCTCCGTGGGAGGACAATTTAGGAATTATCTTGACAGTCATTTGCTCCCCCTTTCCCCCCTCAGAAATCCGTCTTGGTCCCCGAGGCATCCACTAGCCATTGCCCGTATTAGTACCAGGAGAACGTTCATCATTATCCCTTGCTTGCTTTGGGAGCTTCAGTAGTACCTTCTCCTCCTTTGGAGTGCAGTGCAGAGAGGCATCCAGAAGACTTCCTTGCCACCCTTTTTGGTTAGTAGAGGATCCAGGGAAAGGGGTACCCAGCAAGACACGTGACCACATTAAGGGAGCCAGAACTGGAGCAGCACTTGGCACGCTGAAGGAAGTACCTATCTTTGGTATCTTTTTTTCGTCTTCCACTCCTTCCTTACCAAATTTCTGGTAAGTATCTTTAGCCCTTTCATTCATACAGTGCGTGTTTCCCTTCCCCCACTCCAGGCGCTGGGAGAAGCATGCACAGAGACGGAGTGGGGTGGGGGAAGGGAGGAGGGAAAACTGGCTGCGTACACGCGGATCGGGGGGGAGAGGGGTACATTGTACCACATTGCAGGGCAGCCTGGGCAGAGGAGGAAGAACCTCTCTTCAGAAAAGCGGCTGATGTGGGAGGGAATGTATGTTTTATTTGCACGGGCGTGCGTGCACACACAGGCAGAGTAGAGGGCGGTGGAAAAGCTGAGAGCCTGTTGTAGGAAAAAAAATACTAAGACCGAAGTAGAAGGGTAGCTGATGCTGACCAGTATCGGGCTAGTGTTGCAGAGAGGGAAAAGAATAGATTATTCACTGGAGATCAGGAGCTGGGGTGTGTGAATGAGGAATGTTACCACCTACTTGCAAGCGTGAGCATAGAGGAGGAAAGAACGGGGTGGGGTGTGTGTGTGGATGCTTGCGTTTTAGAGGCAGTTGTACCTAGAAGGGTTGCTGCTAGCATCTTTAACGTTACTCGGTGCAAAGGTGGGGACAAGCAGATGAAAGCCATCGCAGGGAGTGCAGTTGCCTGTCTGTTGGGGTGGGGGGACTGTACTGGGAGTGAATGGCAACGATTAATATATTCCTATATCCTTTGACTGTTGCAGTCTACAAATCTCAGAGGGAAAAGGAGGTGAATACCATGACACGGTTTCAAAGAGGTGTGCTTGGGGTTCACCTGCCTGCAGTGACTTTACATTCTATGGTGCATGTGTAGAGGGCGGATGATAATGCAGCAGCACTGGACAGATTGCGCTGCAGCTGCTCAGTATATTATATAAAATGCATTTAAATAAAAATTTTAATTTTTTAGATTTTTCAGTTTTTAAAAACGTGTTCTTTCCAAAGATTCTCAGTTATGTGACAGTCTTAGGAAAACTAGTCTCTAGTAGGTAAGAGAGGAATTTTTCTTGCGGTTGTCTTTAAGCATCACCATGAAGTGGCAGTGTCAGGAATGAGTTCATATATCTTGGATTTATTTTGCTAAAGCAATTTTAACAAGTGGTTCAAGATGTCAGTTTTTATCTCTGTATATATCACTGTGGGTTATATTCATCATCCATACTATTTCCTTAGGTTTTCTTTAAATGGTTATCATTCTGGCATATTTGTGTGGAAAAACATTAATTGTGCGTTATACTTGAAAGAGCTGTGAACTGTTTTGAGACCTGTCCCTATGACAGAGAAGGTCATATTTCTGGGATGTTTCAAATACTGCTCTCTTCTCATTACAATGAGGCAGAGACTTCCATGGCAGTGCATGATGGATCATATGCTGGATGACCCTTCGTTAACTGTTTAACCGGTCTGCTACTTAAGATTGACGTTACGATTTAGATCTGCCTTGAGGTATGTCCTAAAGCAGATAACTTACAAGCATCTGCCAGCTGTTCTTAGGTCTTCAGTGTCTTGAGGTGTGGCCTCCAAAACAGCATTCTAGAAACTGCTGTAATGATAGAGGCAGTTGGTTTATTGGAAGTGTGTACTCAGTTTCAAGCCTTAGCTAATCGATGATAAAAAGGAAAGCAAAATACCTTTTCCAACTTGAATAATACTGTTCTGCAAACAAATATTAAGGGATATGCATTAATGATAAATGCAAAGGTGCAGTGTTATTTGTAGTGAGCTGAGTGCTTGGAACTATATTTTTCCTAGTTCTCCATTTCCCATGGCAGTTGTGGCTGTCAGTCTCTTTGCTCTTTCCTTCTCACTTCCATGAGATTATTATTATCTGAGCTGTGGGTAAAGCTAGAGGTATGCTAAAACTAAGATTAGGTTTTACCTCTCTTAACTGCTGAAATCCAATGGAGTTGTATTAGGTGCATAGTGCTGTAACTGAGGCTGAGAATCTGAGCCAAGGTTTAAAAAAGAGGTGATTCTGGGAGGGGCTGATGATAATAATTGTTCTACTAACTTGTTTCCCAGATTGCACTATAGTCAATGGGAGTGTGCTACAACATCAGATCACAAGTCAAGCAGCTGAGATAGCTAGATCAAATTGATTCCTAATGCTACAAAACATCTGGGATTCCATTTGTCATTCCCATAGGGAAGAAACAACTTAGTATTTTTAATTTACAAGGGTATTGAGTAGTTGCATTCTGAATAGAAAGGATACGGAACGATCTTTTTGTGTACCAGATTATCTTTTATGTCACACATTTATCGATAATACATAAATTAATTGGTATCTCCTAATAATTGGTTTCTTGTTTCAGCTTAAGGGAAAATACATCATGATGAAAAAGAGACTAGTCCAGTTTTCCTGCTTTTGAGCGTTGAAGACAGGACAAGGAGTAAATCAACAATGGAGACCAATCTCCCACTCCTGGAGGCAGGTCTCTAAGGCTCTCTCTGTGAAGAGAAGACCCTTCAAGGGAAAAAAGGGTGGTCTTCAGAGAAGATTTCCAGATCTCTCTAGACAGCTGAATTCCCTGTTATGTCAATAAAATATATTTGCATATGATGTAAAGTAGAAAAGTAGCACAGTGAATGCTTTTGTTAGAACAGCTCCTAAAGGTATATTACAGATTCAAGGAATGCAGGAGGAAATATGTTTGCATGTGTTGGGGAGGGGAGGAAGCTGCTGTGTGAATGCCAGGATAAAGCCTAGCTTAAGCAGTACAGGGATGCCACAGCTCAAAGTTGAGGTGTTCCATTCCCTCTATAAATTGCTAAGAATCTGTTCCACATCGTCATTCTGAAGCAGATGCAACAGTTACTGCTTGTCGGGCGTGGCACACAGTTTGATTTTTATCATAGAGGTTTTGCTTTGCCACCTTTTACCTCTCCCAGTCTGTTTTACGCAGTTCAGTTTATGATGATTTTTTCCTTTTCATTTCATAAATCTATTGAAAGATTGTACTTACATTGACCATAGTAGCTTTGAGTGCAAACTGCATTTCAACTGGGCATCTTGAAGACATTTAAACGTGCTCTTCCCCTTATATATGCTATACTTATTTTGCAATAGATGCTCTCATGGATTAGGAAGTATTCCATGCACACCCAGCATTGTCTGAGGCTGTGTCTTTTAGATTGGAATGGGTGGAGTTGGTTTTCAGGGAGAAATTCTGGAAATCATATCCAACTTGAGAGCTTAATGCTGTTGTGCATCAGACTGCAAGGCAAGCTTTCCTCCTACAGACCATTTTCTTGAGAATGTGGGAGGGATTGTTAAGATGTTTGGGTTAATAGGGTAAATTGCAGGTTTTGTGTTCTGTGAGACTTCTTACACAATCAAAATAGAGATTATAAAGAGAGGCTGAAACTGATAAATAGATTCTGGTTTTAGGAGCAGAATGTTAGTGTGAAAAGGATATTTCTCCAGCTGGAAAAAAACATGGTATTGTGTTGGAGGTCAAGGTCAAGGTTTACTAGTTTCTGCCGCTGGCTTGTAGCTTGATCTAAAGTGAGTTTCTTAATCTTTACCTCCAGACTTGAGGTTGTTACCAGCCTGCCTCATGATGAAATGCGAGCCTTTGTATATACATTTATAGAACCTTAAAGATTTAGAGGAAATGAGACATAGTACTAGGAGGGAGATGAATACCCATACCCAAGGCATTTTTTATATGCTTACTGGTTTAATGTGCTAATTGAGATATGGATGGCTCTTCTTGATGCTGTAGCTCCTTTCAAAAATAGAAGAAAGATGGAGAAAAGAAAAGGATATGACTTTTTTCTTTCTTCTTCAGCCCTTTGCTGATTTTTAAGAAAGAAAGTGCTGAAATGGCAGTCGGGGAAAGATGATGGCACAGTCTCTGCAGATTTAAGGGGGTGGAGGTGGGGCCATGTAGAAAAGAGATTTGAGAAAAATGGGAGCAGATCCTTGTTGGCAAAGAAAACAAGGGTTAGTAGCAAGCAAAATGGGGAGAAGGCTGCCAAAGAGAAAATACTTGTATCTTTGCACCAGTATGAGGAAAAAAACCAACCAACTCACAAAACCCCAATCAGGCTGAAAATCTATAATGGCTTCTGATTTTTTTGTGTTGTTTGTTTGTTTTAATTATGACAAAGTCTGTGTAGTATTTTTTTTTTTTTATGTACTCAATGTTCTATAGCTCCTTTTTAAAAATGAGATAGGCTAGCCCGTTAGGTAGAGCTGCTTTTCAAAAGAGAGGCGGTAGGTGGGGCTGTTTGGTCTCCCCAGTTGTGCAAGCAAATAGCAGAAATAAAGGTAAATTGACAAGAAGCTTTCTAAACTGAGCCGTAGCAGTTACATTTCTGAAAAATACAGCTTGTCCCAATTCTTAGCTGAGGATGTTGTCCCAGGAAGTTTTCAGTACGCTACCATGCACAGACATCCGTTGTTGAGAGAGCCAGAAGTGGGGCAGGATCTGACAGTTGTCAGCCATTGCAAGCCCAGGCCTCACCTTGCCCTTTTTGCTTTCAGCTGCTTTTGAAGAAAAAAGGGATTCTTTGAAATATCAAAAGATACTGTTTACAACCTACCATACCCATGTTCCTGCAGGGAACAAACATTACTTATCCTGCTTTACCTTGAGCGTCCTGACTGCTGTCAAGGGCTGGTCTGCATCTGTGGTTGCCCTAGCTTCTGCTTACTTTCAGTCTATGAGTATGAAGAACTTTAGTCCTTGGCTTTATTGTTGCTCCTCATTTACTGAAGCAATGGAAAAAAAAGTCACAGTCTTTGCTTGTTGTCATTATGGTTGTCAGTACCAGGAATGAAAATGGCCACTTAAAATTTTATATTCTTGTTAAGAAAAAGCTATATTAGTAGAAAAAACTTTTTTAATTTAAAAAAAATCAGCTTGTTCTTATGGTTGTAACAAAACAATCCTTTTGTCCCAAGACCTGCTGCAGAAACTAAAATTCTTTGTAATATTTAATTAAAGCAGTTGTATACCTATAGTCTTTATGCATTTACATTTTCTGCTGACAGTAGGTCCTGTCATTAGGACTACTAAGCTATGTTGGTGAAAACAATGATTTCTACCTCTTTATTTTAATGTGAAAGTTTAAAATGTGTCACAGATAACACCTCTGTTTTTCTCCAGAGTTCTTTTTCACTACACCAAGCTGCTGCTTGTTTTTCTTGAGTGTAGATGAGTAGTCCGTTAATGTACCTGTAATTGTTTTACAGCTTTTAAGATATTCTAGTACATAGTCAAAAGTGGTCCAAGTCCTCTGTATTCAAAGCAAAAGGAGCAGTACCTTGCTGTTATCATGTCTAACACCATTGACATTCTTCAATTTGAACTGTTTTTTTCTGGTTTTGGTGCTGAATTTATTAATGCTGTGTATGTCTAAAGGTGATTTTTTAAAATAAAATAAGTCTCGGAGCAAGAAGGGGCTAGCACTGAAATTCAAACCTTGATTTTGTTTTAGGTTACATTTATTAATTTTTCGTATTCTTTACATGTTGATGCTCCTTGTTCCACTGTTTTTTCCATGTTCTGGGTAATACTAAATGTATTTCACAGTAGATGTGACAAGCAAATCAGTCTTGAAATACTTATATGGAAAATTCTGTTTTAATGGATTTCTTCCTTTCTTCTGGACTGCTTTTTTAACATAAAGAATTCTTCCATATATGCTGGAAAGGGATACATCAAGTCTGTCACCGGTATTTTAGCAGTACCTAGGAGAAGGGCTGAGTTATTTCCAATCGTAAGGAATTATCCCAATCGTGAAGTTGAAATTCTGGCCTTTAGCGATGGCCATTCAAAATGTTTTCAGTCCTTGGCACGCCTCTTAGTACTGTCAAGAAAGGGGGATGCTACTACCAGTATCACTAGTTATGTCAAGTGTGTACTTCTTGTGGATGAGGACCAAGACCTGATTTTCAGCATTTACATTCCATTGAATGTAAATGGATTTGTTTCTGTTGTTTTTAGTTCTGTTGCAGATTGGCATAGACATTATTTTCCCACTTGAAGGTTGGAAGTTGCACTTCACTGAAAAGGACTGACTTGTGCAGAGAGAGCACAATTTGGTAGAGTGGGGAACATGAAGATAGGAGCCTATGTACTCTAACAGAATCTCATCTTCTCCACCATCTAGAAGTTCCATTGAAAGGAAACCTTGAAGGTTGCAAGACAAGTCCAAGATGTGCAGTTCAGTTGCTCCCAGGCTGTGGTTCTTAACAGACCGTCGCATCAGAGAAGATTACCCTCAGCAGGAGATCCTGAGAGCATTGAAGGCCAAGTGCTGTGAAGAGGAACTAGATTTCCGGGCCTTGGTGATGGATGAAGTGGTGCTGACCATTGAGGATGGAAATCTTGGTGAGAATGAGCTAAGGCTGGGAATGTGCTGAAAGGGTGCTTGGAAAAAGATTGTAAAAGGGAGCATCTGTACTCTTTAATAATTAATTCCATGTGGCCAGACTACCATACATCACCTGAGTCTTGTAGATGTACACGATATGTTCTTCGGCATTTATTGTGATACATATAATTGTTAACTTTGCTAAATTTGCATTATAACTATTTTTGCTTTCCATCTGTAGAACAGAGAGGAGGGTTGCTTTAGCTTGATTCAAGGATAAGGACTATAGGACCTCTGAATTAAGAAGAAATTACGGAGTTTCATTTTTGTATAGGTACTTGAAGATTATGGGTTACATTTAAGAGTTTCAGGGGGACTTTTTTCTTCTGTTTGTGTTCTGACCCGAAGATAGCAAACACATTCGAAATAATATAAAAGGATTTTTCAATGGGCGGTACAAATTGTCTTGGAGCTAGAGGTAATAATGTGACACGACTAAAGCATGATGCTGTATGGATGTGTAGTTACATACATGCCAGAAATGAGCAGGGCTGAAAAACAAAGTGTGTGCGTCACAATAATTTGAACTCTTACTACAACTTACGATGTTTTAAACTAAATTGTAAGATTTCTGTTCTGTTTTCCTATTAGCTTTTTTTTCTGTGACAATTAAAAAGGAAAAGTGGGACGTTAAGGCATTTTAGAGATGTTAAGTAAAATGATTCCATAGATTGTAAGCTTATGTTATAGGAAGAATATTAATACCACCAATGTCAAGCTGTGTAACACTATTATAATTTTTTTTTTTTCCAACTTTTTAATTTGGATTTCCTAGGAGGGAGACTGCAGTGTTGTTTTGTACCTTTACCTCTTCCATTTCTCTTCCTCATATATTAGTCAAAAAAAAAATAGTCCTGGAGAATTAAATTTCTGAAAGTTGTATTAGAATAACTCAGTGTGGGAAGAAAACAGAAAAGTACTCTCAGCCCTGAAGAAAAGGCTGCCACGTGAGCTTACACCTTGTTCCTTATTGGGGAATCTATATGGGAGGGAAATCTTAAAACTGACTCTGGGGAAGAACCTTGGTCAGAATTTGTACCTTATTGTGGCATGAATCAATCAAGCATAAAAAAAATGCATGGGAAAACAGGATTTTTGATTCTGGTATTACTAAACTTTTGTTTACATATTTTTTCTTTTATTCTGAGGTGTCTATGATTTTTATCAGAGACTTGAAATTCTGTAGGGTGTCTTCAGATGAAGGCAACTTCTTGTCAGAAAGTCTGAACATCTTACTGCTCTGAGCGTGCTGTCCTTTGGACACAGTGTTCTGCAAAGGCAGCCATCCTGGACTATAGCTGCAGCCTCTAAGAGGCAAAATTGGTCCTTCAGCATTTCAGTATTGGTTTTATTTCTTGGTGATGTTGTCTTCTTTCCTGTCTTCTGCCTGGTTTTGGGGAATTAAACATGGCAAGCATGAATTGTGGGCCTTTCTGCTTTCTTCCGTTTAATGTCTCCTAATGCTGCATCTATTCCAAGAAGAAAAGATAAAGTATGCAAGTTGGAAAACTAATACTGAGGAATGGCTAGTCCAAGAATGAGAAAAATTAAGGAAATGAATAGAAAGAGAGTGCAAAAAAAGGGAAATTATTTTTATACAAAGTGTTCATTCAAAACTGTGTAAATAACTGACCTTTTGAAAAGGAGTGAGAGAAGAATGCTGAAAGATTGCAGATACAAATTTCCTTGTAAGTAATCTGGACTGGAAAATTGTGATTTTATTTTTTTTTGGAGGGGAGGGGAGTGGTGGGGGAGTTGTCTTATATTAAAGAATTCTTTCTCTTTGAGAGAGGTGAAAAATCTTCCCTTTTCATCATCTAGTTTTCTTCTTCCTAGTGGTTGCCCACATGTTTTGGTACAGATTTCTGATGGAGGACACAAGCAAAAGTTTTGTGTTTCATTTTCAAGTCCTCAGTTGGCTTAGGAAAAGGTGTTCTGGAACAAAATCCAGGAGGTAGTGCATTCTGTACCCTTTCAGTTTTCTGCTGTTGTGTGAGGGGTCCAGGTTGAGTAAAATTTTGTACAACATAGAGGGTTTGATGAAAAGAATGTATATTTGGTGGTAATAACCTGCTTTTGCTTCCAATTTGACCGTTATTTGTGTTGAAAGCTTAGCAATACAGCGCTCAGACTCTGATGGTAATACATGGTATTGGAGGAAGTAATAGGTTTTCGCATACTCACACTTGTGATTAGACCTTTTTTTGTCCTTTAAAACCTAGGTAATTTCTTAAGTAGATTGTTAAAAGAATGTTAAGTCTACGAAGTCAAGTTGGCAATTACAGGATGCTATCTAAAACTTTAAAAATGTGGTATTTCTGTAGATGATATAATCAATAATGCTTCCTTGTGGACTTGCTGACTGTCAGGAACATGGGTGAAGACTTCAGAGACCAAAAATTCAGCAGGACATTAAAAAGCTTGAAATTATTTACCTCACAGAGGTAGAGTGGAAAAGACCCTTCTAGACTTAGGAAAATGGATGGAATGGTGGGATACATACCAAAATTGAAAATTGGCCCTTCAACCAGTTACATGGTGTACGCTTTGACACTACAGCACATTGACGTAAATATCACTAAAGCCCAGAGTGAAAGACAGATCTGGAAAACTTCTGTGATGCTAAGACTGTATATGTCAGAGAATGATAAGATTTGCTGTGTATCTGATGTGGCCCAAGGGAGAGGGAGAGGTAGGGTTATTTCAGTAAGTGGACACGGCATTAGCGACTCCTCAGGGCGTTACTGTTGGTGTACTGCAGGGTTAGATGGGAAGCGTGGCTGGATTCCCAGGCAAGCCAACAGCGTAGCCCCAGCAGTCCCTGCTGATGCATTTTCTCCTATTGCTGAAATTTGGGATGACGCAGCATCCCAAGCACACATCCAGCCGTGGTATTACTGGCCACATGATGAACCTGCCTGCAGCTCAAGATCTGCATTAGGTGCCTCAGCACAGCAGGAGTCCAAAAATTATTGTAAATGAGATGAAAGAGGTGTAGAATTAAAGTTTTCCCTTTAAGTTTAGAAGGATTCTCTTAAACTGATTTATGTTTAAACTGTTTTGGAAATAGTTTAAGTTCAACAAATACTTTTTGAAAAATAACTATGCCTTATTTCAGTAAGTGCTGCTGCATGCCTATTTACCTGAGCCATGCATTCCTGTTTCCTTTGCACACTGGCAGTAGTACTCTGTAGATCTCCAAGGCAAAAGCTGAGTTAAAGTCAGTGGAAAAGTCCAGCTGCATAAAACAATGAATATTTTTCTGCTTCTTTGGTGGGCTGAACCTGCTGAAATGGTTACTGAATCAGACATGCAGAACATGGATACACAGGAATGGACAGGAATGCACGTATGGAAAAAAGTGGAGGGTGATATTGTAGCTCTTCTGATTTAAACTGGCTCAAACTATGGTGTGGCTGTAGCCTAAGTTTCTTAAGAGCTAAATTCTTGAGGCTAAACCAGTCTAGTATGATCTACTGCAGAATGGAGCAGCCGTGTTCCTCTTGACCCTTTCCAGCCTTGCTATTGCTGCTTGCCTTGTATAAGGACTTCAAGTCTCTCTTGGCTTGCTTTCATGTTGCAGCTAAGCTAATCTAACGCAAAAAAAGGTTGACCGTATTCTCTGCTCGTTTGCAGGATCTGGCATTTGTGTGAGTTGAGTTGGCTAATCCAATGGAACACTAACTCCGCCCAGATAAATAACAATTTTCTGTTGGAATAGCTTGCTGCATCAACCCATTTTGTGGTCACACAATTGCTAGCTCTAGTACACAAGGGGAGGGAGAATGGGGTTGCTCTTTTCGGGAATGGCTCGTATTTATGTTGATTTAGTTGTAGCTTCAAGGCATACTTTAAACCAGGAATTTTCTTACGGTTGGGATGCTTGATAGTGTCAGCTTTAGGATTTTTTTTTTGTGTGTTTCTTTGAAGCATCTGTTATTTACTGCTGTAAGGAAAGCAGTGGATTACTAAATTAAATGGCTAGTTGCCTAATCTAGTTTGGGAATTCCTATATTCATTTGAAATAAATAGCAGGTAATTTAACAAAGCTCTGCATGATGTTTTCAGGTGCACATTAGAAGCCTAAACAGTGAGTCCTGTTAAAATGTGTAATTTTAAAATATTTGTCTAAGTTTGCCAGTGCGGTGATATAGCAGGCTTTGGGAATTTGAAACTAGACAAATTAAAGCTTGTGAGCCAGAGTGTGTGGGGTGGGATGGGGGTAGAGGTGGAGGAAGCCTGTAAGGGAATAAACTTGTAGGGAGTAAGACTTAGTGGACAAGAGACAAAATATAATTCATTGGTTGTCTCCTGTTTCTGAGTAGAGCACTCTTTTTCTTCTCACCCAGGTCCAGGACTTAGCAGTAACCTACCTTACAGACTACACACCTTCCCTGTAGGGAAACACAGTTCAAGAACTGTTGGTGAAGAATGCAATGGGGAAGTTTGGATCTTTCCTTCATTAAAACTATATACAAGAATGTCTTCATTAAAATTCTTTGCTATCAGAATAGCAGAAGTTTGAGATCACTGAGCCAGCAACTTACCAATTCCTTTATTGTAGCTTTTTGGAATCTCCGTATTTTCTGATATTGTCCTGTGAAGGTAAATATTTTTGAGGAAAGTTGCTTTCATGAACTTTCAACTATTAAAGGTGCCGGAGTGAGTGGAATTGGAGTGTCCTGAAGCATAAAACAAAGTGTGAACTTTTCCTAGACTTTCTTGGCTTTTCCTTTGGGAATGTAAAAGCAAGTGATTGGCTGAGGTGAGGAATGAAAAGGACATAATAGTCATCTGTTCTTAAACAGTAATACTTTGTGTATGGTCTGCTGGCTTTTCTTAAGTCAGATGGATGACATCTGGGAACTTACCTCTTGTCTTTGGTGTTTGCTTTTTTGTTTGGGTTTGGTTTTTTTTTTCAGAGGAAATATTTAGGAAGATAGATTCTTTTAACTTGGTAAATGTTGGTGGTGTCCTGCTTTAGGCATCTGACTTTCCTGTGTGGGCCTGAAATGTGCAATATTAGTCACTATTTCATTTAAGTCTTGAATCTTGCAAAATCTGATTTTGTTTCATATGATCTGTCCTTCATTTGTAATGTGGTCTGAACTAGTAACAAATGGTTGTGATCTTTGATTTTTATTTTTATTTTTCCCTCACTCTGGGTTAGATAGCATTGGAAATAAGTGTGGAGGAATCGGGATATTTGAAAGATTTCTGTGAAGTATAGAAAGCTGGGGGAAAAA
This sequence comes from Burhinus oedicnemus, assembly GCA_008921705.1. NCBI lineage: Eukaryota > Metazoa > Chordata > Aves > Charadriiformes > Burhinidae > Burhinus > Burhinus oedicnemus. Next base: position 128,062 of record VFFE01005017.1, read on the forward strand.
GGGTAAGGTTGGATAACAAATACCTGGTTTTGGTGTAGCGGTAAGAAAAGCACTCTATCGGCTAGATCCATGACAAGAGAGGGCTTTTATATCTACAAAACGGTTGCTATGTCAAAATGTCAAAATGTGTAGTATTTTTGAATCATCTTAAGTCACCTAAAGACTGTCTTCTGTAACACAATAGGGAACATAATCATCTCCTCTTCCTGCTGACTGCTTCAGCAGTCCCCTGGCACTTGTTAGTCCAGCAGTGTACCTTACTGTAAGAGATTTTCCTGCGTTGTGCAGCAAATGGCTCTAGGAGTGATGGAGCAGAGGCAAGTGGCCTTGGCCAAGTGCCTTGTTGAGCACTGCAGAGTTGGCCCATTTCCTGCTACTAACAACAGCCACAGCAACCATCACTTCCTCTGCAGAGTTGGGAAATTGGTTTGTAACTCAATAGTGAGCTGGAGAAGAAACTGCATTGTGTGCAAAGGACTAGAGGGCAGTTAGACATGAAGTGAATTTTGTGTTGTTGAAAGTGCTGGGCTCAGAACCACTTGAAACTGTTTCTGATGTTCTTTCATTGTGGAACTTGCCAGTCTGATTGATGTTGAACTTTATGGAGCCACAAGCATTACCAGTAGGCAATTATGGACTATATAGAGGGGATTCTGGAATGGTAGCTGTCTTTAGAGGTAGGTGATTACGTGTCCACCCCAACATTAGATACCTCAGACAAACACATTTCTGGCAGAAAAAACAGCAATTCAATAGTTTGCTTTATTATCATAGAAACATATTTTAATAGCGGTGTATTTCAACAGCTGCCGCATATTTTAGGAAGAATTGTTTTCTTTCAGAACTGTGACACCAAACACAACTTTCTTATGATGCGTATGGGAGGAAAGGATTTGTACTCTGTGACCCTGGGTGTCCTTGCAGTTTTCTTCCTTAGTCTCAGGGATTTCTATGCTTACATGAATGATCACCTGTTCTCTCAAGCTGATCCTAAGTTATGAAGGCTAACAATGAATTTGATCTTCTCAAAATTGTTCTGTTTCTTCAGTAAATGTCAGTATGTCATCAGTGGTAGATATGGGCTCAGTCCAAAGCTACCTTTGCAAGGTGGGGGGGTAGGAATGTTTCTGCATGGAAGTATTTTATTATGGTCATTTCAGAGGGCTGTGTTAAGGACTGAAGTTTTTCATTTGCACGTGTTCTGGAACAGTCAGCCAGGAAAATCAGACTTGCAGGACACATCATCTTGAACATATGTGCATGTCGTCATATCTGAAAATGCCAGAAAGCATTGCCAGATTTTTAATTGTTGTAAGAATGTCTGAGAGAAAAACAATGTAAAAAAGACAAAAGCGAGATGAAAGAGGTGTTTCCATACATCACAGTCAAGAAATGAAAATTAGCCTAGCGTTTCACAAGGCAGTTGTTAACTGGCTGGGGATTTCTGGGTCACTCTTCCAACAAACCTTGATTCCAGTGCTGTGTCACTTAGTGAGCTGTGCTGACACAATTGTCTGAGCAGTTGCTTTGTGAACCAGGTCTGCATACTGGTGTAGTTTTAAACCAAATCTGCCTGTTCTTGGTGGAGGGTGTTTTTCAATACTGCATCAGTCCTCCAAGGCAGGTGGTAAGATGACTGCACAAACAGTAGTGTGCTGCAGCACTTAAATCAGGAGGGCAGAGTGTGTGTGTGTTGGGGTGTGAGAGATTAGGAGATATCACGAGTTTCAATACCACAAGTATTGGATGTGAAAAACTTGGCTTATGAAACTGGCAACCATGCTTGCTTTACTAGATTTGTGATGAGAAAAATACTGTATTACCTGTTCTTTAAGCAATGACAGTATCTTTTCTTTTCTCCCCCTTTTCTCCCAAGTGTAGTTGTTATCCATTTGTGAATGATGGGCAGTCAATTGATTCTCAGTGGCTGTGAATGAGACTGGTGCTGCTGAACTTTTTTCAGTGTTGAGATGGGTCTTCCAGTGTGCAGACTTGCATTTTAACTGATATGGACTTCTAGGACTGCCAGTAGCCATGGACAAGTGTCACTAATGAAACTATGACTCTTTTTCTTTTCCTTGCATTGTAAATAATGAACATTTACAATGTCACAAAAATCTGTGATGGTGTCCTTTTAATGATTGTTCTTTGAATGGAAGAGGTTTATTTCTATGTCTGTTTAAAGGTCCAGTCCATTTTAGGATTAAAAGTGTGATACGGAGTTTTAAAATGCTTTTGTAATCGTCAAAAGTTCAGGCAAGCTTTGGTAAGCATAATTTGTTATATGTGCTCTGACAACGTGAGCAGAATACCTGACAACAAAATTGTTCTCATATTATCAGAGAAACCCTGCTAGAACTACACTAATTAACTGCTTAACTGCTTTAACTAATAGAAGGCTTTTCCTATTATCCAGAAAGGTCTTTTGTCCTGTACTTCCATATAGTAGAAGTGTTGAACTGGGGACTGTCTTGCTGTACTTGTTACTAATCTCTCTTTTTTTCTGAGAGGGCATGCTTCTGTTGTGTTTTTTCTTTGTTTGTTTTTGTTTTGTTTTGTTTTGTTTTCAGTGAAATTGTACCATTGAAAAATTTGGCTTCCAGACTCTAGGAATATATTTTCATGGAAGGAGGGGGCTGAGGAATGTGCTCCTTTCTAAGCTAAAGTAAAAAAGCAATCCAATGGAATACTTGCACCGTTTACTTGCAAGTTTAACGTGAAGAAAATTCTGTCTGTTTCAGACACATGATGTTGCATGATGTACGTAGAAATATTGCAGAATTGAACATGCCCAGTACTAGCACAGTGGAAGAACAGATACTGGAAGAGGCAGACTAGTGATTTGATCCATTTTGGCAAGGAGTGAGATAAAAAGACTAAATATGACAGTGTTTTCTCCTGGATTTTTTAGCTGAGTAAAGGGGTTCTGCTGTAGTGACACAGTAAATAGGGTAGATGATTTAGTTTACAGTAATAGTTACAATGTAACATCACTGAAATAATATGCTCAAAATCCATGCTATCAAATCCTGTTTCTTGGCAGTTTCTGTCTAAAGAAGAATTAGATCTGGTAGAGAAATGTATAGCAGTCGGAAGATCAATAAATATCTCTTGAGTTCTAAGAACTTGATTTGAAAGTGTCCTCTATGTATCTAGCCTGTTGTGTTGGTACAATGCTGTGGAACTTCGGGGCGGGGGGGGATTTCCTTTTATTTTAAGGTTTTGCAAGGGCAGAAGAGGAAGTTGTTTGTAAAAAGTTGTGGAAGTGTTCCCTTTAGTTCTTCAGAATATAAAACTATTTATTGTTTGAGAAGTAGTTTAGGGATAGAAATAAGTAAGTAGCATAGACAGAGCTGTTGGATCACAATACAAATGTGATTCTCATTGCAGGTCTTCATGATATCCTCACCATCACAACTCTGGGCATCCCCATTTGCTGGGAGGGCATAAGGAGGTTTAAGCCAGCTCCAGCCCTTTGCTGTCTTCAAAGCTCTTTTGGGTAGCCGTTCAGTTTTTATACTCTAGGTTGGGCTGAGCCCTGTATGCACTCCCCCATGCTGGTGTAGTTGTCTCAGGAAGACATTCACACTCCTGCTGCTCTCCTGGACAAACATTTACACAACCATCTGACACACTCAACTGAGAGACAGCCCAAATCCCTAGCTGTTATAACCCTTTATCTTAAAAGCCACCTTCCGGTCCCGTTTGTCATAGTATGAGGTGAGCTTTCGTTGCCACAGCTGTGGTGAGTCACTTCCCACATTCTTCCCAGAGCTTCACAAGCACATCACCCTTGCCTGTCTCCACCGAGCCTTCTCAGGAGTTTATTGATCCATCACATGGAGACACTTGCTGGCAGCATATAGAATATGGAGTTTTGGGCATTTGCCAGGGTCTAAGAGACTTCTCCCACAACTTCTGTCTTAGGTGGAGGAAGTGGTGGAATGTAAGTGTATTTTTTACCAGTTTCATGCCCTGTCCTTAGAGATGTAATATTTTCATCTTTGATTTGGTAGGCACTTGCTTTATGTAACGCAAAACAGAGTGATATGAACAGAGAGAGACCAACTTAGGAAGACTGTGTAGCCTAATCACTGTGTCAATATTTGGATTCCCTATCCAAGTAACTGTCCTTGAATGATGAGGTAAAAGAGTATCTCCACCACCACCAAATCCATATTGTGAAAAGTGCCAAAATCCCTTTGTGTGTGAAAAGTCAAGCTGCTGCTTCCGAGTTTCTTTCTATGCTCCAAATAGTACTGTGAAGGTCTAGAGTTAATGAACTGATTCTCTTGCTTTCTTCATTTTTCAATTAGTGCTTGAAGCTGCTTAGACCACCCAATTGAGAATCCTCTGAGGATTTAATTTTTGGTAGAAACATTACTTAGATTAGAACAAATTAAATTTGGCACTCAAGGGAATTATGGCCCTTAATGTTTTTGTTAGTTTTTTTACCTATATTGGGACCATTTGTTCAAGCAGTATTTTATGAAGCGACAGTACCATATATCATCATGGAACACAACTGTATATGTTGTTTCAATACAGAAGAGCCTGACCTATCAGTAGTAGATAGTCTTTGGAGATTGAGATCACAGATCTTTTTTTCAATTGTATAACCATTTTACTCAGTAGTCTGCAAATAATACTAATCTGAAAATTTTAGGGCTTTTTGAAAACACAGATCATATCCTCAGTAATATTCTTGTAGTACGAGTGCAATGGTTTGCATGTTGTATGCAGAAATAATACATAGGAAAGTTAAGAGATGTGTCTAAGACACCACAGTAAGTAGAAGATTTGTGCCTGACTAGATTGCTAGCTGCTTGCTTCTGTGTACTAAGACCAGTGTTTCTAACTTAATTTGCTTGTTTTATGCTTTGACATCTGAATGGGCGACCTAACTGTTGAAATAGCTGATGTACTGACATTATGTTTAGTTCCTGTGAAAGTCAGGATTTATTTAAAAGTATAACTTCAGACACTCAAGATAGTAAATGGGTGAGATGTCCTAATCTGTAATGCCTTCTTCCCTGCTTTCCAGTAAGAGCATATTGCTTGTTATCTCTTTTATGTCTGAAAACACAAACATGGTTTCATCTCTGGGCCAGGCAGGTGACACTGATACAAAACTGTACTTTGCTTAGTTTGGGCCAGGGTCTTGGGTTTTAGTGCTGATTCTGTTCTTAAGCGACATACTGTATCTGATGAAACACTGTGTGAGGTGCTTTTTGACATTACAGATGGGTCTCATATCAGTCATCTGAACATTACAGTGGAGCTGAAAACCAGTGGGAGCAGGGGTTGTATGCTGAAACATCCTTAGGAAGAGATGCAAACTGAGCAAGGAGCCTCAAATGGAAAACAAGTTTGGAGGCAAGGCAGGAAACTGAGTGGTTAGGATGGTATTCAGAATTACAGGCAAAGAAGCTACTTGACAGTAGGAGAAATCTGTAGTTTGGAAATGAACTGGAAAAACAAGGAGACTAGAATGAAGGTGGGACAGAAAGGAAGTGGAAGCACAGGTGCTGCATCTAGGGGGATGAATCCTACAGGGGGTGGGGGTGGGGGTGAGTGGGGAGTGAGAAATTGGGGCAAAGCAAGGTGCATGCAGTGGTTTCTGACTTCAAATGCCTGGAGTGGAATCAAACATTGCAGAGCTTTTCTCTCCTGCAGATAAAAATTCCTCTGCAAGTTTGTTACCCGAGTATTTGCTGACAGTGGAGCCCATTCACCTTAAGTGCTGGTCCACATAGAGGCTGCTGACCCAGTGCAGCTGATGCTTAGCTGTCAGCTCAGGTGTCAAATGTCTGTATGCTAACTGTTCTAACCCTCATGCTATATTCCACCAGTGTCATGCATGTGTTACTTAAATGCCAAATGATGAAGTTGGCTTTTGATTATCTCCAAATGTAAAGACAAAATACTGTTAAGAGTAGCAACATCAAATCACCTCAAAATTAGAAACTGGCAAAAACAAATGTGCATTTTTGGCTCTTTTGTGTATTTGTTTTCAGATAGTACTTTTAAATTTGGTCACATGCTGCTTTTTCTGCAGCCTCTAACGTACAGAGTATTCTGCTCTGGGAATGTAACTTGTAGCATAGTGAAGGAGAGAACAGTTTGTATGACACCTTTGTGACTGCAGGAACTGGTGACAATTGAAGCAGAACATTGTTGGAAGACAAGTGTTTGTCTGGTGATTTAAATTGGACTGTTCATAAATTGCCTTTAATTCCATGTTTTTCCATTTTCTGAGTGCTCAAACTTTGGATGTTAGGATCCGCTTTGTGGAAGTGCATGCACAAAAAAAAAAAAAAAAGGAGCAGATTTGGCAAACAAGAAATCATGGTCTCTCAAATGTGGCATCTAGAATTCCTTCTTTAAGTCTTATCTTGGGGTTTTTCTTCCTCATATGGGAAATCAGTAGAATACTCTTTGGTTCTCTATGGTGCCTACAAAATAAATTAAGATTGTGAAGCACTCAGATGTTACTGTGATAAGCACAATAGAGAAAACTCACAAAGAAATTACTAATGATGTGTTTCTAGCAAGGATTTCAGTACACCAATCCACGGACTACACTGAACAATACAAAAGAAAATGCAGTGCTGAGTAGCTGCTTGTTAAGTGAGTGCTGTACCTCCTGTGCGCATTAGAAAAATAGTATTTGTTCATGTAATTGAAGACAGTACGTGGGTGAGGTTGGAGATCAATGCTACAGACATGTCCTTCTGGCTTTTTCTAACCTTTGCTTGACTTTGTGGATTCAATTGTTTTTTCCTAATGTAGCTTTTTAATGTAATATTGCATACACACATTCTGTGTAAATAATGTATGCGCAGTCACATGGGGACTGTGCTGGATGCATCAACAGTGTTTACTAGCCAGGTTTTGGAAAATGTCTATGTAAGGAAAAATGAGTGATGCAATGATAACCTGTTACTTGGGTAACCCAATACTCTGTCTTTGAACAGTAGTCCATGAATATATTTACAATCAAGATACATATGTATCCAGTCTCTGAGAATGAGGAATTATTTTACCTGTCTAAATACCTGGAGAGGTTGCGCATGTGCCTTGTTCTCCCTCATACTTGTTTCATGAACATGTAAATTGGCGTGTCCCCATTGTTACTGTACTTCTCCACTGCTTTGGAAAATGTGTTTATATTTCATATTTTATGAGGTGCTTTGCAGGCTGTTTTTCATGGTTAAGAACATCTTTATATATACATACATATATATATATAAAGTAATATATTACTTTTGGATATCAACATGAAGTGTTGGACCTTCTCTTTCTGAACGAGGAACAGAGCCACAGGGTGAGCTACATTCTTAGTTCTGTGGCCAGACAGGATGTTGTGCTTTGAGTTGAAATTTTTCTTAATACGAAGCAGGAAGGGAGCACTAGTGAATCTGACTGAGCCTACCATGGTAGAGGCAATCAGTTGTTATGATCTTGAAATTATTTTTTAGGAGTTCCAGAATTTCCTGCATCAACCACATTTATCTTTTAGCTCACTGTTCTAGAAAGCAGAGCCATCTGAATCTTACGTCTTCGTGTTGTTGAGGGGTGGCTTTCATTCCCATATCATGCCTTTTCCTTCTCAATGAAGAAGGTTATATTAACAACAAAAGAGATCATACCAAGTTCTCCTGCTAGTGTTACTATGTGTCCCTGTTTCCCTAACTCAGATGATATTTGTGAATATCCTGTAGACTTAAGATTAAAGTTTTAGCTCTCCTTCGCCTGGGTTACAATCCATTTCTGCTTAGTCCTAGTGAGACGGTTTTGGTAGTTGTACCTTAAAAGTTCTTTAAAGGTTTGGAGCAGCTCTTCCTTGTTCTGCAAAACTAGATTCAAACTCAACTCAGGACCTAAAGGGGACAACTTTCTTCATCTGCATCTTTCTGTGAAGGCCTGTGTTGTTGGATGATTGCTTCTGCCAGGACAGAATGGTGGTGAGCAAGACCTGTTTTCAGTTGTTTATTTATAGCTTAACAACAAAAGCTTCACAATGTTTTTCCCCCGCTTCATTACTTTGCTTTCCAGACAGGGTTAGCCTTTACCATATACTGAATTTCTTCTTAAATCTCTTTCCTAGTTTCACTGTGGTCAGGGAATCAGGCTGTGGTTCCCTGCCCCCCAACTGTCAGACCTATAGAAGCACTTTTCACTTTCAGCATGAAGAACTTTATTTTTGGTTTTTTTAATGACTGTAAAAACTTGTCAGATGACCTTGATTGTGCAAAAGAAAGAAAGATTATTTCCCAATGAACCTACAAATCTAGTTTGAGCTGTGAAATAGTACATTGTGGAGCATGCATCCTACTGTTGCAGCCACATTAGAGGCCAGGCATACTGCAGGAGAATGCCACAGAGAATCATAGAATAACTGAGATTGGAAGGGACCTTTAGAAATCACCTGAACCAACCTTCTGCTCAAAGTGGCCAACTTGAAAGTTAGAGCCAGCTGTGAAGTTAGATCACATTGCTTGGGGCATATCCAGTTGGGTTTTGAATATCTCCAAGGACAAAGCCTCTACAACCTCTCAGGCCAATCTGTCACAAAGCTTGACCACCCTCACAGAGAGGGGGAAAATACCCAAATACATAGTCACAACTGTGTTTGCAAGTTGTGTCTGTTACTAGTCTCTTGACTAGCTCTGTGCACTCCAGAGCAAAGCTGCACATATGTGATCCACTCCTTTGCATGGAGCATAAACTGTCCTCACTTTCACAGACTGTCCTGAAAGAGCTTTTATCCATTCACCACAGCACTCCAGGCATGTGAACTGTCCAGCTGCCAGCGAGGAGAGATTATGCGTTGGAGTCATGGTGTAAGTGTAGGTAGAAAGGTAAAGAGGAGTTACTTAATAATGACTGGAAATTTCTGAGATGTGCACGTTCATATCCTGCTTCCTTTTGTTTTTCTGTCAATCTTCCCAGGGTCATTGTGGCCTAAGACTGAAATGGTTCTTTGTGTACTCCTCCTTACATGCTTGGGAATGAGGTGAGGCAGGATTTTGAAAGTGCATGCCCTTTATGGATGCTTTGACGTGAATAAGGTCTGTGGCTGCAGGCGAAAGGGATGCCGTACCTGTAAACTGCATGTCTTAATGCTTGTAATTGTTTGTCATGCTTGAACAAGGCTGGCAGCTGGGCCTTTATAGCAATTTTGCTGCAAATTTTTCTTACCTGGCAGAATGGGAGCCACTGGAGAATGTATTATCGGCATAGGGCAGGAGAGCAAGAGTTGGAGAAAGAGAAATCGGTCTGACAGGCTTGTTTTTACAAAGTTGGAAGCTGGGCTAGCATAGTGACCATAGACAAGTAAATGGAGGAGGGGAAAAAAACCACTCACTATAGACAATTCTGCAGTCTCAAAATGGCACTCTCTTGACAGTTTAAGCTGTTCAGATCATTGCTGTTGTTCCTCCTCTGTTGCAGTTGACACCTGGATTGATCAGATCCTACAGTGAGCTGGTTCAGCTTGCAATACCTGCAGAAATCAAATTCCACAAAAAAACAGAATAGTTTCCTGCTGGTGTAGGAAGCCTACCTGCTCACCAGTGGGTCTGATGAGCGTTAGTATGAGTGCTAGGGAGCACTTAGTACTACCTGCCACTGTAGGATTGTACGGGGCTGGAGACTAAAACTGTTGCAGCAGGGTGACTTAAATCGTCTTAGAACCACAACCTTATGTCAGTGTTTTGTCCAACACAGGGATTTCTAAGGTGCTCATTTCTTCCCCTTTCTGGCTTGGGTCTTCCAAGATGCATTGCATGCAGTTAAACCTTTTCCTCTAAGAATTTTTAATCTTTTTAAATTGTTAGAGGCAGAGTCTTGGAGTGAATGTAAATTACAATTCTGTTACTGAGAACGGATCAAGAGTGGCATTTGGTAATGAGATTTCTATGATTGTATTGTGGTAAAGTGGAAGAACTTGAAGAAAAATGTAATCTGCAAATATTTAAAGGAGATCTTAGAGGAATCTATGGAGGAGTGAGATAAATGAACTAAGGAGACTTGTCATACCTGATGCTTGTGGAAAAAAAAAAAAAGGGCAAAAAAAAAGAAGCTTCTGTTTCCCATCTCTGCCTTTGATTTGTTTGTGATGAGATCAGTAGCCACTCAGTGCTTTTTTGTTTCTTTGTAAATTGGGCAGATGCATATTTCAGAAAAGACAAGACAAAGAGAACTTTAGAGCTTGTAGTGCAGAATAAATGCATATAAAAATATGTATTAATTTGTAGGGATTAGTAAATTTGGGACTACATTTACAATCTAGAGATTAGTGGTAAAATAACTAGTCTCTTAAATGTGGTGCATCCAAAGGTCAAAACAAGCTGACAATGGGTGATGTCTTTTCTGCTTGCTTTAGACTGCTGTCTGTGAGTACAGTACTACCACTGCATGGTTTTTTTATTTTGAGTGGTCTGATTGGAAGGACTGTATACCTGTGTAATTCTGAGGAGCGTTTTCTTTTAGGAAGATAATTACAGATTGCGTGGAGCGTCTTAGTTAGGGAACATACTATGCAAATGTCTTAATTAGTTAACATCTTTTTGGCACTAGGTGGAAGCTTCTGCCTCCAGAACAGGTGAGAAATAATACTGCGGTGTTACACTTGTATTTTTATTACAGTACGGGCATGGAGTACATGTGCAGCTACTGCAGTGTAGTTTTAACCCTCTAAAGCTGGGAAGAGGAAACAAGCCCAGTGAGCGAGCTCACAAAGGTGTGAGAAAAATGGAATTCTTCCTTCTCTAGCTTTGCTTTTGTATATGGTTTTACGTTGATGTCTGTCAAAACAAAGAAATTTTGGGTTATGTATTTTGGACTAGAACAATTTTTTATTTTGGGTTTTTATTTTTGGTGTAGGAAAATACTGTACTCATGAAGAGACCTGAAGCTGTTGTATAGCGTGTATCTGAGTAAATCAAGTTTTTCTCTGACAGACCAAAAAACCCTAAAACCAAAGAGATACAGAATCTCCCTGTCTCTGCAAGCTTTAGAGTCAGTTTTAACGCAAAATTTTCCTGAAGTACCATAGTTAAATTCCTTCCTTTAAGAAGGACACATTTGCCTCCAAAATAAGTGCCTCCAATTCATAAATTTAATGCAATTTTGACTAGAAGGTCCTTAGACTGGAATGACGGGTCAAAACAGTAAGCTGAGAGGAACTTTCCGTTTCCCAGAATTCAGGCTCAGTTAAACATGTTTGGAAAGGAAAGGTAGTTGGGTATTATTTATTAAAAGTTTCTGACACTATAAAAGTACTTCTAGATGTCTTTTCTGATATGGGAGACAGGAAGGATACATGTCTTCGTTACAAATTGAAAACTCGCATGGGATGCTTCTCCATTCAGCAGTTTGCTTAAGTAATAAAAGGCGAATTACTGAGATGAAAGAAGGTACTGTTTGGTAGCAGAGAGAGATGAGGTGCGTAAGTTATGCATTTTAAAGGTATTTAGTAGGTTTTTTTTTTTTTCATTGCAGGGAAAATTTTAGATTGATATCAGATGGGAGGAGAACCCTCTGCCATTCTGGTTGCTTGAATTCTTCCTCTGGATTTCTTTCTGCTTTTGGAAAGACCTTTGCAATTATCCATTTTTTTTCAGGTGTGTCCTTAATTTTTTTCTTCACCTGCTATTTAAAATGAACAGGAATTGAACACTTAAAACATGTCAGACACTGACTGAGTGTTAAGAGTGGAGTGAGTTTGCAGTAAGATTAGTTAAATATATTTAGTCTCTATTCTTGTTCTGTAACATTTAAGACTTGCATTTTAGGATGGGATTGCTTAATGCGTATGACTTGCTGCCTTTGGGGGTGGGGTGATTCCAGAACTTGTTATTTCTAAGGCTCTCAGTGTTGGTGGGCTCTAGGTAGATGATATAAAAGGACTGATATCTGCCACAAGTGACTTCTGTCAGTTGAGGGTGCTTTAGACTTTTACTGGATGCTTATGGCTTGGATGGGTACACTCTTTGCTGGGTCAAATACTGGCTGGAAGGCTGGGCCCGAAGAGTGGTGGTGAGTGGAGTTAAATCGAGTTGGCGGCCGGTCACAAGTGGTGTTCCCCAGGGCTTGGTATTGGGGCTGGTTCTGTTTAATATCTTTATCAATGGCCTGGACAAGGGGATCGAGTGCACCCTCAGTAATTTGCAGATGACACCAAGTTAGGTGGGAGTGTCGACCTGCTTGAGGGTAGGATGGACCTACAGAGGGATCTGGACAGGCTGGATTGATGGGCCAAGGCCAATGGTATGAAGTTCAACAAGGCCAAGTGCCGGGTCCTGCACTTGGGTCACAACAACCCCATGCAGCGCTACAGCCTTGGGGAAGAGTGGCTGGAAAGCTGCCTGGCAGAAAAGGACCTGGGGGTGTTGGTCGACAGCTGGCTGAATATGAGCCAGCAGTGTGCCCAGGTGGACAAGAAGGCCACCAGCATCCTGGCTTATATCAGGAATAGTGTGGCAAGCAGGACTAGGGAAGTGATCGTCCCCCCCTGTACTTGGTACTGGTGAGGCCCCACCTCAAATATGTGTTCAGTTTTGGGCCCCTCACTACATGACAGACATTGAGGTGCTGGAGTGTGTCCAGAGAAGGGCAGCGAAACTGGTGAAGGGTCTAGAGAACAAGTCTTAAGAGGAGCGGCTGAGGGAACTGGGGTTCTTTAGCTTGGAGAAGAGGAGACTGAGGGGAGACCTTATCGCTCTCTACAACTACCTGAAAGGAGGTTGTAGAGAGGTGGGGGTCGGTCTCTTTTCCCAGGTAACAGCCAATAGGACAAGAGGAAATGGCCTCAGGTTGCACCAGGGAAGGTTTAGATTGGATATTAGGAAAAATTTCTTCACTGGAAGGGTTATCAAGCATTGGAGCAGGCTGCCCAGGGAAGTGGTGGAATCGCCATCCCTGGAGGTATTTAAAGATGGGTAGACATGGTGCCGAGGGACATGGTTTAGTGGTGGTTTTGGCAGTGTTAGGTTAATGGTTGGACTCGATAATCTTAAAGGTCTCTTCCAACCTAGGTGATTCTATGATTCTAAAAAAACAACTGTAAAGCATGCTTATTTGACCCAGGAGCGTTCTGAGATATCATACCATTGTACAGAAATCCTAACGAGATACAAGAGATGTCACTTAAAGCCATGTAGAAATAAAAGATCATGTCTGGATTATAAATGGATGTCTGTTTTTGCTTTTGAAGTGTGGTCTGTGCTGAGCAGTAGTTTCAGGTAAAGGTTTCATTGTAAGGCCTTGCTAAATTTACAGCTCCTAGCTTCCAAAATGGGGAGCCCTTGTTCCCCTGTCTCACCCCTATTCCCAGTTATGCCATCGTTTCTCCCTTGTGCAGGCACTTCTAACCACAAGCTAATATAAGTTCACTAAAAAAACTCCACCTGTTAATTTTCTGACATTCAGGTTTGTTGAGGTGGCCTGTGGTGCAGCCAGGTGTGTACCAAAGCTGGCTCTAAGTGCAAGCAGCAGGGAGATGGGTATAGGAATACCTTCTTTTGATGACAGAGCATGTTCCTTTGTTTTGTTTCCTGTGTGTTCAATTTTCTCAGCTTTGGTGACTGCTGAGCCACTCACTGTGTATGGTGACTCAGTGTGGGTGGGGTTTGGTTGGGTTAGGACCCTACTGCTTTTGTCAACTAAAGCAGGTCAGAGAAGCAGGAGGTAAATAGAGGGGAAGAGGGCAACTTTTAATTCAGATTGTCTAAGTTTCAGTTCTTCACTGCTTACTAAGCTTTGTATGGTCTATTCCAGTCACATATCTGTTTTCTAGGTAGATAACTTTCCCTTTTTTTCTTGTCCTTGCTTTTTTTCTCAGACCTGGTACATGCTGCCTTTGACATATTAATACGATAGTGGCTTTTCATTTGGGAGTGCTAATCTGTGTTTTCAGAGTATTCATAAATTGTTAAAACATTGAGTTTCTAAGACCATTATAATTGTGTACAAAGTATTTATCATAATTATTAACTTGGAAATAGTTTTGGTACCATTTTGAAATGGTTTGGTTTTCAGTGTACATTTAGGGTTTTTCCCACTTGTCGTAGACATGAGACATATCAATACAGCCTTGGTTCACACAATGTTCAGTTGTCAGGATATCATATTAATTTGACATTCACTGCAGATTATCTGAATATCTCTAAATTGATTCTTATCTAAAAACTACAATGCAAAAGACAAAACATAATCTAAAGGAAGTAGTACAGAATCGTCTGTAAATAAATAAATAAATAAAATCCTTAAACATAGGGCTGTATTCGTGGCCATTCTCACTGCTTTCTGTTACTGACAAGTCTTGTTCAGTGATATCCTGCTCTTCATGAGATATAGTCTCAGTAGATATAGACAGGTGTCTTCTCAGTTGTCACACTGGTTCCACACTTGCCTCAAACTTCTTTTTATGGCTATGTAACAAACCAAATTTAAATTGCTCTGAGGTTAAAAAAAAAAAAAAGTGTTGTTGGTTTGGTATTATGCCTCATCTGATTCACTTTACAGCCACATGAATGTTGCTGCTAGCACAAAAGAAGGAGCAGTGTGAGGTGGTTGAGTGTGAGTACTAGAAGCAGAATTGGACCACTTCTTTTGAATGACGGTGCAAACTCAAGTCTTAAGAGTGTGCAACTACAGTATTAAGTGAAAACCACAATAAAATGCTTCCTAACATAAGTGCAGGTGTTGGCTGAAAGAAATGGTCCTGCTGTTCCCTCACAAATGAAGTATTCCTATTGCTTCCCTTGCATTCTGATGATTTCATGACTACTCAGTGAGCTGATTTAGCTAGTTGTCAAATGCAAAAATAATCACTGGTTTTCCTTTTTTCTTTTTTTCCTCTTTTTCTCTCTCTTCTGTCCCTTGTCTCAGAGCAGCAAGCTGATCTGACTTCCTATATGGTTGTGTGATCACTAGGTCTGGTGTAAGGTGAGAATTAGGAGTCTGGGGGTACAGTAGATGAGATGACTTCTTTTTGCTGCTACACACAGTTGAACCAGGCTAAATATAACATGAAACTGCATATTTTATTTGAACAGTTCTCTTTTCTGGAGTCTTATCCATGTTTTATGAGGTCTGTCTACATACAAAGGTTTCTATGTTATCTTTAGGGAAGGCCAACACTTTACGGCATGTTCTAGACATTTCTGGAGGAACTGCATTAACCCCCCCCCCCAATTCATCAGCATTCCTTCGCGCTGTTTTTGAGCAGGTGAGGTTACTGAAGCTATGCCATAGCATTTCCACTCCCATGGTCTACACAGTTAGACTTTGGATCAGTATGTTAGCACTGAAAGAGTCTTGCTACTACTTATGTGGAAGCTTTCCCTGACTGTGGATACTACTGCTCGCAATCTGTGTTACTGTCAACTTTGGGAACTGTAATCATGCATCAAAAAGGCATTACTTGTTTTAATAAATGTATAGTGTTAATATATTAAAGGAATGATCCAAACCCTTTCTCCCAGCAAACTTTTGAGCTTAAAATTTGGAATTACTTTGCAGCCTTTAACACCATTGGTCATTGAGGAGAAGAACACAATAAATTGTTAAAACAAATAGGAAACGTGCTGTGTTAGAGCCACTTTTAAATTCTTTGTGAGAGCTTCCTTTCATGTAGAGTTTCTTAAATGTTGCTTTTCCCCTATTACCTTTTCATATTTTGTGTTCATTGTTCTTGTTTCTTCTGGCCAAGAATTTTTTCTTTCCTTTTAGAGAAGAAGCTAATGGCTAAAGGATAAAAAAAATATTAAATGCTTTTGGTTCCTTTTTTTTTTTTTTTACATCTTACTAAGGTTAGACTATCTTGGTTTTCTCTAGTTTTGACTGAGATTCCTTCAAGAAAGCTAAAGTTACTTTAAGCATGATGCAACAAACTTGGTAGTAGCAGCGGCTGATGAATCTGTTGTTGCTAATCCAAGTAATAATCTCTAAAATCCTGATCTACTTCAAAAATCAACTGAAAGGTTTTAAGATGCAGAAAATCTTAAGATGACACTGACACTGAAAGAGAAGTAGAGGAAAGCCTTCCCTATTATTCTTACCTACAGGTTTTTGCTTGTGTGCTGCCTTCTCTTTCCTGTGGATTCAGGTCATCATGTAGGTGTGCAAATACTTTTGTAGTTAAAGTGGAGAGGCATCGTGGGATTTGGAAGCAGCAAGTGCAATAGCAAAAGAGCATGACTGTCTCTTCTGGTGGCAGTGCTGAGTTGTGCTGGTTTGTAGTGTTTGTGTCTGAGTGTGGTGGTGTGTCAGATGTTAGAACTGGTTGGATTTTCACTGCCCAAAGGGCAGTCTGTCTTACTCCTCACCTCTCCTTGTCTGTACATACCCACCCCTTGCTCTTGCACTCTCAGATCTGGTTAATTGAGGTCTTGTGTCACAAATGTCTTGGGTAAGTAACTGAGCACAAAAAACCCTGAATGGTGCTCTGCAAACGTGGCTATCTGACCTAACTCACTGAGAGGATGAGACAAGTGCCAGAAATGAAGCAAAGGAGAGGGGAACTGTATGGTCAGAACAGGGCAGCGAGACTGCCTTCTTTGGTTTCAGCATTAAGTTTGTTCTCTCAGCTGTCTTCTGAAACCTCACCCCAAAGTTAGTTTCACTTTTTTTTTTTCATATGCTGATTTAATACCTTTCTATTACTCAGCGTAACAGTGTTGTTCTCCCTCTCCTCGTTCTTTGTTTTTTTTCACCGTGTTGATACTAATATATGTGAAGCTATGTAGTCTGAAAACTTCATACTTTTCCCTCCCCTTAAAATTGGCTTACTCTTGGTCACTAACACCTAGACAAAGACAGATGATGGGAGGACATTGCTGGTAGTGTGGTAAAAGAAGATTGTCCCCATATATGTGAACTCTGGCTTAGATCAGATCAGCTTAAACTGATCATGAAAATCAAGGGTTTTTGGTTTTTACATGTAAAAACAAGAAAGAAACTATTTGTAGTACAGTTGCTAGAAATACATCTTGAAAGCACACAGTGAGTGAGGGCAGGATACATAGATCCTGTTTGTGAGCCTGGGCTTTCTCTTAATATGAAGAATCATTATATTCATTGACAGCTTTGATGGGAAATCTAACAGACAAAAGACAATCTAGCGACTGCTTACGCAGTGGCTATATAACGTGTGCATGCATACACTTGTATAAGAATTGGGGGACCTTTTTGCAACACTCAAGTCAAAATCGTCTCCCTTGCGGTCAGAGTCATTAACTTGAGCTGTGAGAGACTTTGCTTTGTTATAATTCAGATAATTTAAAACTTTGATCAACAGTGACACATAATTTTTAATTTCAGTAAATTTAAATGTATCTCATCCTGAATATTTTTTCTTTGAGTTTATGCTGTGGAAAATATTTAAAACTCTTCTAACTTTCTTTGCCCGGGACCAAATTATAAAAGCAGATGTGTGATGAGAACT
The DNA here is from genome assembly GCA_008921705.1 of Burhinus oedicnemus. NCBI lineage: Eukaryota > Metazoa > Chordata > Aves > Charadriiformes > Burhinidae > Burhinus > Burhinus oedicnemus. Next base: position 145,517 of record VFFE01005017.1, read on the forward strand.
TTAAAAAGAACTCAGTGGGAAAAGCAGAAATTGATATTGCAATGTGCTTGAAATCACATCTTTTCCAACACTGTTTTGTTGTGTTTAATGAATCTTTTGATTCGCCTTTTGTAGCATTTTTCTTTAGTTTTTTTACAACACTCCGTTTAAAATGCATCTTAACAGTTATATCACTAAAGCATCCGTGTTTGGGAATAGGGCTAAAATACTGTATATTTCTTTCTATATTTGTCTTTTAAGTAGTCTCTGGAAATGTATTCTTTTGTTAAGAGATGCAAAGTTTCTTAATTGTGTGCATGTTTATCTACAATTGTTATATGTATATAAGGCTTTAACATAATTTCAGTATAGTTTCCATGTTTATATACTTACCATAAAATCAATTCTCGGAGTGAGATGTTGGTCTGGAATTAATTTGTGTTTGTAGTATACCTTTTACTTTATATTTGGGTCCTTTCACTTCACATTTGTACATAACTGAAGAAGTTCTTGTGGTTTAGAATTGTAAGCAAACAATGTATTATGACTAGAAATGTAGCTCAGAAACACAGATCTAACCGTAGTCAGTCTACTTAGTATTGTTTTAGTGAGGTACACATAGAGGCACATGGTCTGTTTCCCCCTTGTGCCCAAAAAGAACCCCTAATCCAGAATGGCATAATCACTTTGAGCATCGTCATCCTTCCCAAGTTTTCCACCATTTTCAGTAGCCTGTGCATTTCTAAGAATAATTCTGTGCCTCTCCTGGGGAGGTCCTCTGAGTCAAGGAAGGGACATGAAGTAGAGCTGGTTTAACTGGGGTACCTGCATGCTTTCTGTTCAGAGCTGCAGCAGTTGCCTTTTGTGAAAGTTTTCACAATGCTTGCATTAGAATTTTACAAACTGAAGCTGAAGCTGCTCCTCTTTATTATTTCTCTGTTCTCAGTTTCAGAAGAGAATGGCGTAGTACTGTTGTAGAGAGATCAGTTTTGTCTTTGCCACATGTGATTTCATTTGAGCTGCTGAACTGTGGAAGTGTACCTTGGCAAGGAAGCTTTTGGGGTTAAGTTGGTGTGGGGGAGATTGAGGTCATATTAAACCCATAGGGTTAAATTGTTAATTTGGTTTGAAAAACTAGTAAGCAGGATAGAAAGGGAGAGAATATGAACTTAAAACACCCAGCACAGAATTGTTGTAGAAATCTGGTTTTGTGTACACTAGAGTAAAATACAGGTTCATAATACTAGATATTGAAGGGGCTTTTGCATGGCAGTGAAATCTTGGAGAAACTGTGACAACTTAGTGTTCAAGCTAATAAGCTGTGGCTGTCAGGTGGTAAGTGATGCAGAGGAGAAAATGCCTGTGCAACTCCCAAGGAGGAAGTTCAGTTTGGTGTTAATAAATTGGTGAATTTCTAAAGATTCAGTGCTTAGGTGCTCTTCAAAAGTTAAATTTTAGTTTAAATAAAATTGCATTTAAAGTGCTATTGTGGGCATTTATATTGCTTACATTCATGTTATAAATAGATATGTAAGGTTAAATCAACATTTTGCAGCAGGCTTTTGAGGTGTACAGTAGTATTTTGTTAATGTTAATCCTGCTTTTCTTAATTGTTCCTAAATTTGTCCACTCTCTTGGCAGAATGTATGTGTGAAGTATGCTGAGTTTTAAGAATTTTAGAGATCTGGTTCTGTTTGTTGAGTTTGGTGAGGGAATGCATATCTTGTTATTGCCAGTAATCTGCTCTTAAAGTTTGGGGCATTTCGCTTTTGAGCTTTAAGCTTGCTTTTATATGGCAATTAGGATGAAACACATTTAATTCTCTGCAAGTAAACCGTAAGTAATTATTAAATACTTTAGAACTTTACACGAATATGCAGTGTCTTGTGGCTGACAGATACCTGGAGGATGAATGAACCAGAAATAGTAATGCGCTGTTTTGAGAACAGGAGTAAGTCTAGGTTTGTAGAAGAAAATGGGTGATTTCTGTTAGAACAACTGATTAATTGGGAAAAGCAGGTAGCAGAATGTGGTGTCCTCAAAATATGAGGAAAGGTTTGTGTGCTGGAAGGCTAGCCTGTTTCTCCCAGCTGAATTAAGTTGAATTCATTATAGCCTGCTTGCTGAGTGACTGTTCGTCTGGGAAATGTTAGCAGTTCCATGGATGGATAGATGAATAAATTGGTATAATGAAGTTGAGAGAGCTGGAGACTTTCAGGATAGCATACACATCTCTGAGGAAAAATCTGGGTAATATTTTTGGAAGTTCTCAGTTCCTGTTAGCTCTTGTTGGGAATGTGATGGAAGCTGGTGTATGTTTACTGCTTTTGAAAATTTGATTCAAATTTTTTTTTTTTTTTTTGGAATGCTGCATGCACGATGACCATGCATTGTTCCACTTGTATGCTGTGCCTGTTAAAAGTGCGTTCCACGTGGTGGATCTGTCTGAATACTGAAATACTTTTGTCCTGCTTAGTTTCACTTACATATTTCAGAGCAGTTGGCATTTATTAGGGGTTTCACCAAAGACAGAGGCAGTCACTGAACTTAAATTCTTCTTCTAAGTGGCTCTTTGTGGCAGCTGTGGCTGCAGAGGTGAGGATTCCTTTTGTAGTAATCCATGCTCTACAGGGAACACTTCAAGTTTGTTATCATGTTTGGGCACTTCTCATAGTCACACAGTTTTCAGCTAAATTCTGTAAAATGTATACGTTTGGAAGTCATTTTGAAAGAAGGCGACTGAGTGACTAGAATGTTTTATGTTGCTGGATTCATGGCAACACTGAATAGGGAACTTGCGCAAACCCAGCTTTTGTGCATCATTCCTGCTCTTTTGATCCATTTGGTCAGAAACGTGATACGATAGGTCATGAACTTCCATGGGTAGCAAGACAGTTATCAGTTGTCTTCAGGCACAGATTGAAAGGCTTGGTGTTTTTCATCATGAAAACCTGTTTACTGATTTAGGTTTTTCTAATGTACATATAAAAGTAAATGTAGTAATTCTCCCCGAGAAAGTTTCTTCTTTGTTACTCTATGTCAGTGTCCCATGGGTTTCTTCCCCAGGCCATATGGCTTGTGACATTTCCAGCTACCTTAGTCTTTTAATCTCTCGTAAACTATCAATGAACACTGATGATTCAAATTGCGTAAAATTAGAAGCTTGATATCAGTAATTTGATTTACATGTAAGCCTACCTAGGTCTCCTCCTGCTTGTGTATTAAAAACTTCAAGCATTTAGCTTTGTATCATACCATTTCATTGAAGAAGTTGGCTATGGTTCTTGCAGTCACGTGCTGTACTTGAAGACCTGAATTTGAGTTCTAAGTACTTTATGGTCTTGGTGACTCATTTTGCTTTTTTTGACTGTTTTCCAAAATTATAATTTGGAATGAAAATAGTTTTATCAATTTATTTGATATTGCTGAGATTTATTTTTTGTTTAAAATGCCTGATGTTTTCTATAATGAGAGCTATAGAAGCTCTGTAATTATTTTTGATGTCGTTGCAAATCGTTGAGGTTTTAGACCTGTCCCCTGAAACCATGTTCCTTCTGTGAAAATATTTGCATTGTTTCAGCTGAAAGGACAATAGTTCATAACATGCAAACTGGACATGAGATATTCCTTTGCAATAGCTATTAATCTGCTGATGAACTGATTCTTGTAGAGGTTAGAAAGGATTTGTGTAGAGCACAGACTCAATAGAATGAGTTTCAAAAATGTCTAACAATTTAAAATGCTGCTTGGGTGTCAATTAACGTGTTCAGAAGCCGCAGAATGGCATCAATGCAGAAGTGCTTCTTACAGTTTCTGAAGCACAAGAAGGTAGGATAACTGGGTAGATGCAGCACTGTTGCTTATGGATTGTAATAGGTGTGAGGCTGCAGTTTAAGAATTTACATACTCAGGCTGTGGATGTGATCGACTTACAGAAGTGTGTTTGGCTTGCAGGCTTTACAGGATATTGTTACAACGCCTGTATTTGGGCACTTAGCATGTCCCAGTTGTGTAGTGAGATTCATTATTGTAGAATCCCTTCACAGAGGCTTAAGGTCAAGCATTTTGCCTTATGTTTTGCTGCAGGGTGGGAACAAGCACATAGTCAGCTTAGGAGTCTTATCTGACAGGCAGCAACTTGTTAAGTCATAATAACTCAGTTTTGTTTATATGTCTGTATTCTGAGGCATTCCATTTGGAATGTGTACCACCTAAATGATAACTCTTTAGAGTTAGGCTTTTTAATTGAGAAATTGTGATTGTGAGATAAATTTGTTATCAGAAAGAAGACAGAAGGTTCTAAGAAACCCTGCATGTATGAATGAGGGCTGGGAAGTTCCAGAATTTTGTGTTGTTTCCAAAGTATGTATATCGACCCCAAAATTGTATTAAATCAGGTTGTCGAGGCAGCTGTCATCCTGAGTATCTTGCTATGCAAATAAGCACTACCATGTTGATGTTGCTGTCTCAAGAACTTTCTTAGGGTATAGATACATGTCTTCTGATCTCACTGGTAACACCGGTAGAAGTTTCTGCCTCTGTCTTCACTAGAGTTTAACGCTGCATCCATTTTCTGTGGACTTCGCGGATTAATGTGATGGCTTCTAATCTGTTTGGGTCAAAATAAGCCCTTTTAGCAGACCAGAGATTTAGTACTTCAAGGTCACCTACTGGGAATGACAAGCAGCAGGACCAGTTGGGCCAACCAATAAGGAATCATGCGTTTAGCCACTCAGTTCTATCATATGCTGCTTTGAGCTGTCTTTGAGAGAAACTTGTGGTTTTTCAGCTTTATTTGAGGGATGTGGTGTAACTGATAAGTTCATTCCCAGGTAGTTAACAGTTTGCATTGCAAAAACTTCTTTTGCACTTTCATCTGAATACTGTGACATCTGCTGTATAATGTTAAAGGTCTACCATGTTCCATTTTGGATAGTTTTCATCTTGCAGGTGAAGAACAAAGAAAGCTGGTACTAGGTGAAAGAACAAGTCTTGTTGAAGTGCAGGATTTACATGTGTTTTTATAGTGTGATATTCTAACTCAGAAGTCTTTATCTCATGGGGCCAAAAAATACCCAAAAGTTTTATGATAACCTAAGAAATTGTTCCCCAGGCATTGGTAAAAGGTTTGTTGTATGTTGGTGAAGTTCATAGTACTAGAGAAGAATGAAATCTTCCGTTCCTGGCTCTCAGTATTGGTACTTCAGAGGACTGTATAGCCGTTTGTTTGCCATGTGCATGGCATCTATTGAAAAAGCCAACAAATGGACTGACTTGTTATTTGTCAAGGTATTTCTGTATGATCTGAACATCTGCCTTCTGTGTGTTTGTGAGGTCAGTTCATTCTCCACAGGCAACTGTGAATGTAACTCACTACCACTGTTCTGGGACCAGGATGGTACTATTACTGCAAAGGAAAGAGAGTTCATCTCCATTTTCAAAAAAAGTTCGATTACTTTTTAACTATTCTTTAAGTAACATCTGTGTAGCATCTCTTTTTTCTCCCTCTTTGCATTTGTTAATTGGTTCTTTGGAAAAAAAAAAATTGTATGAATTATTATCTTCTGTGTTAGTGCTTTTAGCACACCAGAGTGAATAAATATTATTTTATTAGCCCACTTGGCAATAATGGCCATTAACCTGGTTGTTAACTGCAGGGTCTCGGATGGAATGCTTGTTCCAAAATGGCAGAATCTAGCTTTCCTTTTTACTGTAATAAAGCTGCTTCTGTTTGCAGCACTGTGTTGCTGCGAGACTGCAGCTAATTTTTATGGCGCATGTCAGTAGTAGTGATTCAAATTATACATTTCACTGAGTAGCTCTTCTCTTTGTAAACAGTCTTCTGTGAGGGGAGAGAATTTTTTTTTTTTTCTGGGGAGACCAGTATCCAGACCAGAGGAAATGATTGGATCTGGAGAACAAAAGCTCAGATTGTTTTGTTGATAACATAATTGTACTTCCAAAGTCACTCCAGGGGAAATGGTGGCCTGGGCTGAATTTACAGCACTCTGATAGTCGAGTCTAATGCAGGTATTGAGGAGAATTCCAGGTGAGGCATATACATCTCCTCGGACTGCCATTTTTCTCTTTCAGACTTCATGGTCCAAAGCTTCAGCATGTGGTGTGACTTTAAAGTAAACCAACAAAATAGACTCTGAGAATTAGAAGTGGATATGAGTTGGAAAACCATGTAGTTTTGGTTCACAGCAAAGATATAGTGGCAATTTGGGGCTCTGTAGAAAATGCAGTCCTTTTTAAAATGATTGTTATGCAGCTTGCATGCGGATCAGGACATGCATGCAATTACAGTGGCAAAAAGTGGGTGTAATTGGGCATGCACCTAAATGAGAAAATACATGTGTAAGGTGGAATCTAACTAATGAGTTAAAAATCTTTGCTTGCTGAATCTGTACTCCTTTTCTGGCTAAAGGAGATGATAGCCCATTTCCTGATGTTCACATTCTGCTTAGGTTTTTAGCAGTGTCTTGTTTTTAATCTTGTTTGAGATGCTTCTATAAAATGGTGTGTGTGTGTGTGAAGCCTGCTTGCTTAAACACGCAAGTCATGTCAGCTGCAATGCGGCAGTGCTTGGTGCTAATGAGGTGAGCAGCCAGAGCACCCATCTGCTTACGTTTTCTCATCTCTGTACAATTATGGCGATGGGGATTGGAAAAAGGGATTTATATTGGATATGGCTCTGTTTTGGCCTTTGCAGAGTGTGGTTCTATGTCCTCCTGAGGACTGGGCAGCTTATTTCTACTTCCATTTTGGGAGTTAGGTGGTTGCTTCACTGTATTTAATGCAAGCTCTAAAATACATCCTTGTTGGGAGAAGAAAAGAAAACAGGAAGTACAGAGAGGGGGACACCCTGCATTTCCCCCCTCCAATTAATTCAAAAGCACCTTGAAATGAAGTATATTGCCTGGCAATATGTGTCTTCAGGTTGAGTAGATGTAAGTCTGTATTTGAAAAGTAACATCTTTGGAATAGAGCTAATCAGGTAATTAATTTGGGCTAGATCTGAATAGTTACAGCTGGCCTCTCATGGGCACAGAAATGCAGATGCAGTGTGATTTCTCAGCTCCCCTTCTTTCTCTTTTTTAACCCTGGAGGTGCTGGCAGCAGTGTAAGCTGTGTATTTTACACTGAAGTAAGAAAGTTTTATTTTGAACATAAGGCAGATAAAGGGAACATCAAATCCTATTTGTCTTTTCCCATCCTCAGATGTCACTGTCTTCATCATGCTTGATGCCTTCCCATCCAATCCTGTCATATTCCTATTCCTGCAGTCTGTCTTTCAGTGTTGCTTTTTCAGAGACATAGCCTGTAAAACTATAGGTCATGATTAAGTAATACATTGGTCTTGGTGGCAAAGCTGGCTTTCCTTCTAGTTCCTGCCTTAATGTCACGGGGTGCTGCCCTGTTAGCTGAGAAAGTTATTTCTGAGTACTTATTTAGTATAAATCAGATCACTGAAATTACCTGTGTTAAAAATACTGATCTGTTTTGGGTTTTTTTAAGGGTCATATCTAATCTCTGATACTTTGGCAATATGTTGTGTAATGTGATAACACAAACAGAGGGATCAATACACCTGGGACTGGGAATGGTATGAACTGTATCATGTAGGGAAGAACCAGCAGTGGGAAGCAGGAGCCTCCTTAGCTATTGATACTGCTGATGTGAATGTAGTGTGCAGCTAACACCCATAGAAAGGATGATGTGTCAACCTATAAAAAAAGTCCTTCACTCTGGGAGGTAGCCCAAGATTGTGTGCCCTAATACAGTCTGTTCTTTGCCTAGTCCTAATTTTAAGTGGTTAAGAGTGACATGTATGAAACAGCGCAACTGATGATGCATTTTTAGGGAGAGTTGTGCTGTTTTAACACTCACTGTTGAAGTCTGGTATCTCTGTTGTGGTCACATATAGTGCAGTATTTCTTTGCCTGTATACCTTCTCCTGAAGACCTTGTAGTTGATTGGAACAGTTTTCTCTTCCTTCTTTAGGTCTCCGGGTGAATGGGGAGCTCATTACTGCTTACCCGCAAGTGGTAGTTGTGCGTGTACCGACACCTTGGGTCCAGAGTGACAGCGATATCACAGTCCTTCGTCACCTAGAGAAGATGGGCTGCCGATTGATGAATCGTCCCCAAGCCATCCTCAACTGTGTCAACAAGTTCTGGACGTTTCAAGAACTTGCTGGTCATGGTGTGCCTCTTCCAGACACTTTTTCATATGGTAAGGCTTTTGGATCAGAAGGATAGCAGAGTGGCCTGCAATAATTAGTTCTTTTGCAGTGCAAGAGATGTGAGTCAAGTTTTGGAAATCCATAGAATTAAGTAGCATGAAGCTAGTTCCACAGATAAGTGTTCAACCAGAAAAGGAAATTAAGGTCGTAATGCTCAGATTCTGGTTTTGGCTTTGTTGATTAGCTGTATTGCTTTGGGAAGAGTACTTTTAACTGTACTTCAGCCTCCCAAGCAGCTAACTTTGGCTGTTACTACTAATACACTTTGAACTCTTTTTCCAATTGGCTGAAACAACAGATAAGAACTTGGGGAACTAAACGTCACAGGCTACTATGAAGATCTAGACGTTGGTAAAATCTGAAAGTAGATTAAAATTCTATATGAATAAAAATATCTGCAAATATATTAGTTATTGTGGAAGGACAAAAGAGTACAGGCCCTCGTGTTCAACTTTTAACAATTGTTTGGGGTTTGTTTCCCACCAGAACAGTTAATTGATGATGGTTCTTGTGCTTGCTTCTGGACACTGTGGTTCCTGACAGTGTGCTACATTAGAGGAACCATTTGTCTGAGCTACCCTGATGCTATCTCTGCTTTTAATTACAATATATTAAAGAATTGAAGATACATCTCAGCCTTCTTTTCCTTCTTGGGAAATATCAGTGCTTTCCTCCCCTTTGTGCGGTTGCACTGATAGGCTTTTGTAATGGGAACTTGACAAAAACACAAACAAACTTGACAAAAACATGGGTCAGATATTTCCATCAATTACTATGAAAACGTATCTGAGAAGAAACATACCCTTTCTTTAGAGACATGGTTGCTCTAGCTCTGAGAAACGAACAAGTTTTTAATTTTTTTGGGGGAAGGCGAGACCATGAATGATGGGGTAATTGGAGGACATCTCTGTTCATAACTCCCTGCCACTTTTTTTAATGCCTGCCTCTGGAATTTGACAGAAGCATGACCTTTTTTTTTTTTTTTT